>RJWM01044635.1:0-13182 GCA_004363535.1 Dasyprocta punctata | reverse complement strand
GGGGACCGTGACTTTCACCTGGCCCTCAACAGTCCTTTTCCGCTTGTCCCTGCCCACACTCAGCCTGTGGACAGGGAGGCGTGGATTCTCTAGACTTCTTCTATTTCTGTGCACAAAGTGAATCTGGCATCTTGTGAACAGTGTGTGTCTGTACAGTGCTTTGAGGATTACACAGCTCGCCCACACCACAGTATTCTTTCAGAGTAGGAGTCTCTGGTGTAAATGGGGTGGGGAGCTAGGAGTCAATCCACCACTAACTATTTACTGAACACCCATTTTGTATACAAGCAATGATATTAGAGCCCTGTCTAGAGTCCCCTTTGGGGGTCCCAGCACTGCCGCCACCAGCTGCTGTGTGTGGTGACTGCAGACGGCTCTCAGTTGCTACCCTCTGGGGAGGAGGTCTCCTGGCTAACGGGCCCCTCCTCCAGCAGTGGCCCCCACAGGGTGGCCCCAGGCCATGTTGACTGCCGTGGAGTACAGAGTACCAACTTCTCACCTCAAGTGTGGTGTGAGAATCAAGGCCAGGGTTGCCCGGAGCCACTGCCTTGCTCAGTGCCTTCTCCATCCTTGTTCCCGGCTTCCTCCACTCCCTTAGAAGCGCTCCCTTAGGCCAGGCCTCACAAAATTGCCAGCTCTCAGATGCTTTCTTGGAATCTCTTCTAGGACACCGAGCTGCAGGTGATGTGAGTGCTGCCACAGTGTTGCAAGACGTGATTCTTCCTTGGCCCTTTACAGAGGCGTGGTATGAGCAAGCAAAAATTAAAAGGAAAAGAAGCAAGTAACAGTGGTGTTGCTGTGGGACCAGAAAACAGGTATGATGTGATTTCTAGAACAGTTTTAGAGGTAGAAGGGTTTGAAAGAGGGTAGTGGAGGCACATGAGAAGCATTCTGGGAGGCAGAAATGGCATGGACTAAAATGTGAAGGCAAGAAAATACCAGGTACAGGATGCAGAACTCTGGTGCAGGCATTAAAAATTAGGAACATCAGAATTCCTCAGGAGGACTCTGGAGACAGGGGTTACTGGGCCTTCCAGGCTTTCCCATCCTGTAGGTCTAGGGTAGACTTGAGAATCTGCATTTCAAAGAAATTCTCAAGGGGCGCTGGTGCCAAAAGAACCACTAAGGTTTAAATATTGGGATAAGATGTGAGAGGCCAAGAATTGGTGTATCCCACACATCCTCACTCCTGCTGCTGCTCTGCAGATTTCAGGGAGAGAGGAGCTACTTAATGAAAATCCAGGTTCTTGCTTCCTGATCATTCAGGGCATGTTCACAAATCTCTGTCAGAAAAGCAATAACTTAAAAGAATACTAGCTGTGGCTCCCAGATGCAAGGATCAGAGCTGAGAGACCAGGCTAGCGAAAGGGATCTAGTGAATTTGAACAGTTTGGTTCTGAGCATCAGAAACTAAAGTCTCCAAGGCTGAGGTCACAGGATTTATACCAAAAAACAGGGATCTGCAAACCAGGGCTGCTGATCTGTTTTTATAAATGAAGATCCACTGAACACATCCACACCCATCAGTTGCGTACTGAGTAGGAGGATTTCAAGTTACAAAGATGGAGTAGTTGTCCCAGGAACAGAGTGCTCTACAAAAACCAAAAATGTTTACCACCTGGCCCTTTACAGAAAGAGGCCACCAAAAACGATAAAGTGTAATGTGGGGTGGAGGGGTAGAGGGGCTGATGAAGGAAGGTCTCACATCCCTGAGAAAGGGGGTGAAGGATGTCTTCCCATCAGGTTGGTAAGAAGATAATCATCAAAGTTGCACAGAAATGAGGATAAGAGCAGAGTTAGGGTGAGTTATAGACTTCCATTTCTACATTTCTAATTAAAAAGTCATATTGGCCGGGAGTAATTTAGCAGAATTGGGATGGGGAGAGTGGGCACACAGGACAGGAAGGCCCCGAGAGGTTGGATTGTGGAGAACATCAGTGCTTGGAGGATGGGGCAGGCCCTGTCCCCCAGATGCTGGTTCCATCTACAGATCAGCTCCCAGCTGCACGATATCCTTTACAAGGTCCCTGCCCAGCGCTCTAAATTCTAACGAGAAGCTACACCTAAATGATTAGGTTCTTAACGGCCAGATAATCTTTCTCTAGATTTACAGAATCTGAAACGTCTGGCATCCTTCAGATTACATGGACTATGAAATACTTTTCCTTATTGTTTAGGCTGGTATATCAACTAACAGAAAGTTTGTACGCTGCTGGAGGTTTAACATGTGGAATACGGACGTCTCACCCATCTGAAGCCGGACAGGAGCTACAATTGCAATGTGCTCACCAGAAAAGATGGAAAAAAGGAGGCGTGCCCAGGGTGCCCAAGACCCATGCAGCATGTAGTCTTTGTCTTCCTGTCCATCGTCCTCTGCTCCTCCTTTCCCTCCACATGAAAGCCTTTCGTGCCCCTGAGTTCCCTAAGGTGGAATTCTGAGACTTTGCCCCCTCCCCAAAATGCCAGCTCTTTGATAAAACTGATTTCCTTCCCACCAACATTTGCCTCTCAATATTGGCTCCTGAGTAGCCGGACCTAGGTTGGTAAAAACAGGATAGGTGCTTAAAAGGGTTGCTTTTGATTGATTTTTATCAAAACTTTCCTCACTGTGCTGTTATTGAAATAGTCATAGATGTCTCTGTATATTTAATTGCAAATACAATAAATAGATATTGTGCCCATTTCACAGATGCAAACTTGACACTCAGAACTCTTAAAGAATTAGCATGTGGCTAGTGAAGGGTTTCGGGGAGTAGGCAAAGCACCTGGCTGAAGAAGGGGTCTCCAGGATAAGCCTTCGGGGCTATCTTTGGAAAGGTGAACCACGTGAAGCCTTGAAGACAGAGCTACTAATCCTACAAAGATGGTAAATCTGAGTAGGGGGTCTGTCTGGTGTCTGCCAGCTCAACTGCACCCTAACGAAGAACAACATTTTCTTCTTCCTTCCTCTACCTGAACCATCTCATGGCCCATGGAAGCTCTAGACCACTTTTTTTGTTTTTGGTGGTGGTACTGGCGATTGAACTCAGGGCCTTGCGCACGCTAGGCAAGCACTCTACCACTGAACTACATTCCCAGCCTAGGCCGCATTTTTAAAAACACCGATCTGATGTGATTTTTTTTAACCGTTTATTTCAATCTCCATTGAAGTTTGTTAAAGAGATAAACTTGTTAGACTTCCAAAAACCTACCTGAAGGTCCCACTTATTATCTCAGGGCTGCTCTCATTTTCTCTGTATTTCATTCTCCAAACTCCCAAAACACTTGCCATGGAACTTACTGCTCCCTAACTCTTCCGCCTGGCCCCTTGCAGTGTGAATGGCCTTTGTAGACTTCTTATTTGTTTTCTGGCCCCTTCCACATCACTTCCTAGGCATCACCTGGGTCAATCTAAGTCCTAAGGGTGAAGAATGGAAACAGATCCTCCTTAGGTGTGTATGGGAATCTAGAAAATGAATGCTTGGAATATCAGTGCGTGCGTGTGTGTGTGTGTGTCCTGTTTCTTTGCACGCCCAGCACCTGGTGGGATCCTCAGCAGACAGTAGGTACAGTACTTGGTAAATGCACACTGCACAGAGAATGAACGGCAGGCAGAAACTGGAGCTGGGTCAGCCCCTCCGATGCCATCGCAGTCATCCGAGTGTGAGTCTGGGGGGTGCGAGAGGCGCCCAGGGAAGGAGGAATGGAAGGAAGTGCAGACGTGGAGCAGGGCCACGAGGGTTAGGAAGAAGAAACTCCAGTGGGGCTTAAACACTGACTGAGTCCAGAACACGAGGAAGAGGGAAGAGCCAGAGGGCCCTGGCCACACAGCCAAGCACAACCTCAGAAGAGGGACAAACACAGTGTGCAGGCAGAGGCGGGGTTCCCGTGCACAGTCATACAAAGCAGGCCCTGCACATCTCTGGGGTGTAACCTTCCCATCGCCAAGACTTCCAGAGCTGTGCTGGGCCCAGCCATTGGCAGTGGCTGGTATAAGAAGCAGTCCTAGGAGAAGCAAACACACCCCACAGCACAGAATGAGACTCCCCAGGGTGGCGCTTCCCAGCCATTCCTGGGGAGAGTGACCTCTGGGGGGCAGTAGTCTCCAGGACCTGTGAGCACTTCTGATGCTGAGGGCTCTGCAGGTCAGTTATGCTGAGAAACAAAACCTGTAGCCTAGGTACCGCCATATAGCAAGAGGTTTGTTTTGAAGAATTGGCTCACGTGATTATGCAGGCCGAGAAATCCCACGGTTGTCATTCCCCAGCCGGAGCACCGATACCCAAAGGCAGAAGGAGACGGTGTCCCAGCGCAAGCAGAGAGCAGAAGTACCCTTCCTCTGCCTTTAGTTCTACTTGGATCCTCAATGGAGAGGACGATGCTCACCCATGCTAGTAAGAGCGAATCTTCTGTACTCTGTCTACCCACTCCAGAGCGGGCTGCTTCTGGAACTACCCTCATAAATACACCGAGAATAATGTTTCACCAGCTATCTAGGTATTCCATGGCCCAGTCAAACTGATACAAAATCAGCCATCAGAGGGACTTTCCGACATGCATGGAAGTCAGGCCTCCTTCTCAGGAGGAGCTTGTCAAGGGCAGATGGCCACACAGGATGCTACCATTGACAGGTGAGTGGCCGCCCTCATTCACAGAGCTTCCAGCCCCAGCCACAAGCCCGAGGGACAGGGTCACTAGTAGACCTTGTCCGGCCCTGCTCACAGGAAGCCCTCAGGTAGATATGGATGGAAAACTCCAGGCTCTGTGCAACACAGGTGCCAAAAGAGGAAACTGCCCCAGGATTGACACCACGAGAATTCAAGGCCTGGAACCTCTGCTTTTACATGATGTGTAGTGACATGACTCACGCTAGCAGAATCATTGCTTTACAAGGCATTTCAAGTTATTTCTGGGTGCTGATGTGGCTGAGGATATTAAAGTAGTCAGCCCATATTTCTATGTGTCTCTAGTTAGCCAACTGCTCGTACACCTGGGTGGCCAAAACCACGGAACTTTAGATGGGCCTTCATGAATTCAGGGGGATGGATGGATTGTTTATCTTCTTATCCACATCAACATGGCATTCCCATCCTTCACACCTACTTTGGAAGTAACCCAAAGTACAAGGTATTCCTTTAGAATCTGTCATCACCCGCAGCCATCCTGAACCTGAGCTATTCCATGATCCAGTCTAGAGATATGGTGTTGGGGAGGAGGAGGGCACAAGAGGTGACTATACAGGGGAGGTGTCCTGGTCCTGCTGTTTCCTAGCAACCTGACCTTGAGTTAGTCACTCAACCACTCATCACCTCATCTAAAGGATGCAATTATAATGTCCGAGTGCCATATGGTTGGCGTGGAGATTGCGGGAGATGACATATGTAGAGCGCTTGGTATAGTAGCTTTTAGCTGCTGTGGTTAACAGGTATCACAGCTCAGAATGGTCCACTGGACAGGGCTGGGGAGTGGAGAAGAAGATACCATGGGTTTTGCCATTGCCAGGGTCAGGATGGAGTGCAGGACCCCACAGTAAGAGGCTACTGTTGTCGTGTTGGTCACTAAGACCCAGCAGAGCAATCTGGGCCCACTCAGCCAGGCTGACCCACAGGTCCGGTCAGAAAGACACTTGGGAGATTTTGTTGTAGAAAATGAGGCCACAGACCACGATTTGGAAGAGTGTGGCTATCAGTGCCCTGACAGATTCCTTCCCTTTTGAGGGTATTTGCATCCCAGCAGCCTGCAGCTGGGTCGCTAGGCAGCCACACTGACTTGGGAAACCAAGCCCAGGTAACCCTTACCAGCCTCAGTCTGGCATCTCCCTGACTCCTGCAAGGAGACCTTGTAGGCTGGCATGGCAAACTGACCTGTCACAGTGGCCAAAGAATCAGGGCAGTGCCAGGGGGCAGGTCCAGCCCTGTGGTCACTGGTATAACCCTGGGTCAGAGTTCTTGGATCGCCAGCCACAGAAACAGACTTTGAAGAAGTTACATGAAACAAAGGAAATTGAATGAGAAAGATCCGAGAAAGTACCCAGAGGCAGCGAACTGGGCTAGGAAAAGAAGGTATTAGGATTGGATCGAACCCTCCCAAAGTTTGAATGTTGAACTCTTAACTTCCAGTATCTCAGAATGAGACCTTATTTGGAAATGAGGTTGTTAAACTATAACTCACTAAAATGAGGTCAACAGGGTAGGTCCTAATACAGGTAACTGGCATTTTATGCAAAGGGGAAATTTGGAGACAGATTCTTCAGTAAAGCATGACACCATGAGGACATAAAATGGCCACCTACAACCAAGGATGAGGCCTTGGGGACACCTTGATCACGGACTCCTGAGCCAGGACTGTGCAACAAAAAGTTTCTATTGTTTATGACACTCAGTTTGTTTTCCTCTTCCTTTTTCTTTTTTGTTTTTGACTCTTTTTCTGCGGTACAGCCATTTTTAAATTTTTTGCTCTGAGACAGGGTCTCACCGAGTCACTGAGTTGTCCAATCAGGGTTTGAACTTTCTCACCGAATCACCAAGTTGTCCAATCAAGGCTCAAACTTGCTCACCAAGTCACTGAATTGTCCAATCGGGTCTCGAACTGTCTCACCGAGTCACTGAATTGTCCAATCGGGTCTCGAACTGTCTCACCGAGTCACTGAATTGTCCAATCAGGGCTCGAACTTTCTCACCGAGTCACTGAGTTGTCCAATCAGGGCTTGAACTTTCGATCCCTCGGGCTTCATAGTGGAGGAGACACAACTGGAGGCTGCCCACGGAAGGACGCAGAGACAGCGCCCTCCCGAGCGGCTCCGTGCCTGCCGCTCGAGCTGGTCAGGCCACCCAGACACTTCACCTTCAGGGTTCACCACGCGCTGCAGGACTCTGGTAAATCAGAGGCCCCTAGGCTTTGAAAGGCAGAGTGACTCCTCTCAGGACTGGAAGATCTGAGTTCTGACTTCCCACTGCACTGCTGCAGGTAGGGGAGGCTGACTTCCGGGATGGCGGAGGGCAGGAGCTTCCTCGGGAACTGGCCACGGGCGCGGAGAGAGCCTGGATGGGATGAGGGGGATAGATTCATTCCTTCTCCCTCACTCCTCCTTTCCCAGGGCCAGGGGGTGTACTCCTCCTTGACTTCTGAGGGAAAATGCATTCCGGATCTTCTTGGTTCTTTTCCCCCAAGGTCTTGCTGTCTTTAAAAGCTGTTTATGATCCTTGACATCCACCAGACCTCATTTGTCTGTAAAGCAGCACAGCAAAAAGAGAAAAGCGGAAGGCTTACGCTCAGACGCCTTTGCATTTGAGCTCAGTCTTAGGATTTAGCGGTGCAGTGAGAGGGGCAAGTCTCCCAGGCACCAGACTGATCTCAGTTAGCAAGGCCAGCCCTCCAGCTCTAGAGGAAGGTCGGCTCTCTGCGGAGGAGCCAGTGCCTGCCCCGGGTTGCCTGGCTCCCAGCTGGCAGGGTCTGGAAGCCCCTGTCCTCCCAGCAGGAGGTGCTGAGCCTGACCTCAGCCCTGGGGACTGTCTGCCCGTGCTGGGCTCTACGGAGCGTTTCTCTGCTGGCAAGGTCTCTCTCCCTCCACAGATAACTACTAAGTCCCTTTGTTCAAAAGTGTAGCTCAACTCTGATATTCCTTTGTCGGCTGGTCTAGTTGATCTATTTGTGATAGTATGATAGATACTGAGGTCTCCCTATGGGATAACTGTGTTGATGTATATGTGTTGTTTTTTTTTGTTTGTTTGTTTGTTTGTTCTTATGTTCAGTAGCATATATTTTATGAAGTCAAGCGCACCAGTATTTGGTGCATATATATTTACAATTATCACCCCCGGTTCAGTTGTTCCCTTAACCAATACATACTAATCTTCTTTGCCTCTTCTGATCAGTTTTGGCTTATCATCCATCCACTTTGTCTGAAAATAGGACAACTGCTTTGCTTGTCTTGGGGCTTCTGTTGCATGAAATATGGTTTTTCATTCTCTGATTTTAAGAATTTCTTTGTGGATTAAATATATTTCTTGTATGCAGTTTACTGTTTTGTTTTGTTTTTTAATGCAATCTGCCCATCTGTGTCTTTTGACTGGAAACTTGAGACCACTCACATTGAGAGTTATCTCTAAAAGGTACTGACTTGTTCCTGTCATTTCATTATTTTCCCACTCTGCAGGTTGCCAGCTGTTCCTCGACAGAGGATTACTGGCTAAAATACATAAGGAACTAGGGCTGGGGATTTAGCTCAGAGGCACAGTGACTGCCTGGCAAGCATGAGGTCCTGAGTTTGATTCCTAGTGCCAAATAAATAAATAAAATATATAAAGAATTCAAAAAATTAGATCCCCAAAATAAAAGAATCAATCAAAAAATGGGCAATTGAAATGAATAAACACTTCTCAGAAGAGGTACAAATAGCTATAAATATATGAAAAAAATGTTCCACATCTCTGGCCATTGCAGAAACGCAAATTAAAACATTGAGATTCCCTTTTACTCCAGAAAGAATGGCCATCATCAAATAATCAGATAATAAGAAATCCAGGCCAGTCTGTAGGGGAGGAGAAGAACCCTTCTGCATTCTTGGTGAGAATGTAAAGTAGTACAACCACTGTGGAAATCAGTATGGAGATTCCATGAAAAACTATAAATAGAAATTGCATTTAACCCAGCTATTCCCCTCTTGGGTATCTTCTTGGAAGAGTTTAAGATAGCATATTACAGTGATACAGGCATATCCATGTTTATAGCATCACAATTCAAAATAGCTAAATCTTGGAAGTGCCCTGTATGTCCATCAACAGATGAATGGATAAAGAAAATGAGGTATTTATACACAATGCAGTGCTACTCTGCTATAAAAAGAATAAACCTGATACATTTGTAAGAAAATGGAGTATGCCTTGGGACCATAATGTTAAGTGAAATAAATCAGATGCATGAGCTTAAATTTTGTGTATTTTCTCTTACATGAGAAACTCAAAATATAATAATTAAAGAGCAAAATAAAAGACAATAGGAAATGGAGAGATCTTTTGCAAATGGAAAGGGGAACAAGAGATAGAAAGAGAGAGAGGAGAAGGGAAAGTAAAAAAAAGAAATTAAGATGTGTCATATGCATATACTAACTCCCCATGAGAATGTAATCATTATGTACATCAAGCATGAACTAATAAAAATACATTTAAAAAATCATTTTTAAAAAAGACCTCTCCATACTGAGAAACATACACGGTTTTAAGCTCACCAGGCACTGTCTGTCCCCACCCAGAGTGCCTGCAGGCAAAGAAGATGAAGAGGAGACGTCTTAGTCTGTGGGCTCCTGTGACAAAACATCCTAAACCAGGTAGCTTATAAGGAACAGAAATTTAGTCACAGTTCTGGAGGCCAGGAATTCCCAGGTCATGTGCCAGCAGGTTTGGGGTCTGGTGGAGGCCCACCTTCTCTTCAATGGCACCTTCTAGCTTCATCCTCACATAGTGCAAGGGCCAGCTGACTCTCAAGAATCTCTTTTATAGGTCACTAATCCCATTTCAGGCCCCATCCTCAGGTCCCATCTTCTAATACTGTCACATAGAGGGTTAGGTGTTGACCTATGAATTTGGAGGTACACAAACATTCGAGCCATGGCAGGTGGGGTCCCTTGTACTGGAGTGTCATTCATGGTGCCTTCAGTTGTGCCTGCCCCTTACAGGTCTCCCATGTGTTGCCACAGTGGATGCCTCCTGGTCTCCTGTCATCCTGAACCAAGGCTTGGGATCAGTTCCATGCTTCCCATGCCCTGCGTTAAGGAATATTGCTTCCTTGGAGAAAGGGCAGCCAGCAGGGGCCAAAATGTGAACAGGAAAGAGAAACCCTGGGTTCCCTGATTCTCCCGGCAGTGCTCAGACTGCAGCTCATCTGGGCTCTGTGGAGGGAAGCCTCCCCTATGCCTCCCTTCCATGCAGGGAACTCAGGAAGCCAACTTGAGGGGGAATACTCAGGCAGCCTGGGCCAGGTGGGCTGGATTTGGGGGCACACTGTGAAGTCCGTCTTCTTTGTCCACAGACCAGGAGAGTTAGTGGTGGGGGCAGGTGGTAGAATACACTGTAATCCTGTCACTCTGCATTAAGAATACACCTGATCAGCTGGACATGGTGGCCCATACCTCTAATTCCAGCAACCTGGGAAGCTGAGGCAGGAGAATTCAAGTTCAAAATCAGCTTGAGAAACTTAGCAAGGTGAGAACCATGCTGAGCCTGTGAGTAGTAACAAGAAGCCAGTTTGCCATTCCCATGAGCCATTGCAAACCATGTGGGGCCGGGGAGGAGAAACAAGCCAATTCATCCTTCCCATGAGTCAGGAGAAGCCATGCTGGGCCTGGGAAGAGTAACAAGATGCCGATTCACCCTTCCCGTGAGCCAACCAGCACACCGGCTGGGAGACAAGAACAACCCCTTCAAGACCCCATAAGCAACTGGCTGATTTGGAGGACAGACTAAGCTGATAGCAAGTGAGGTGCCAAAACAGCTTAATGCTTGCACTGTTTGTTTGACTTTGCAGGCCTAAGGTAGTCTGAGCATCTATTAAAGAGAATAACAATGTGCAATATAGCAAATATGAGGGATTTCCTTCTGTCTTGTTTTTGAACTCCAGTATGGTTCTCACTGTTTGTCCATTTTATTGCTTTGTTTTATTCAATGTTCTGTTTTGATTGGTTTTATCCTGTTCTGTTTTGTTTGATTTTATTATGTCTGATGGTTTGGGCAGCAGTTTTGAAGATAACAAGAGACATTATGATGGCCATTGTTGATGTCCTGTGATCTTGTTTTGAAGTCCTGTATCGCTTTCATTGTTCTGTCCTGATTGGCTTTATTCTGTTTTGCTTTGTTTGGTTTTATTCTCTTTAAAATAAAATAAAGAAACTAGGAAGGCAAAATAAAAAAAAGCAAAATAATAATAATAAGGACTGAACCGGGCGTGGTGGCACACACCTTTGATCTGCACTCAGGAGGCTGAGGTAGGAGGAGCGTTGTGAGTTTGAGGCCGGCTTGGGCTACAACATGAGTGCAAGGCCGTCCTGATCCACACAGTGTGACCCTGCCTCAAAAAACCAGGGCTGGGAGTTGGGCTCAGTGACTTAAGTACCTGTCTGACAGGCACAAGATTGTGAGTTCAATCCCCAGTGCCGCAAAATAAATAAATAAATAAATAATAATAAGGACCAGATGTTGGGGCTCAGTGGTAGAATGCTTGCTCAGCCTGTGTGAGGCCCTGGGTCCAATGTCCAGTAATGTAAAAAACAAACAAACGAAAAACCAAATGAAACACCAGGCCAAATTCCTACCTCAAGGCCTATTCCCTAGGCTTCTTTTCCAAGGACAGAAAGCAAAACATTCACAAAGCCATCAGCTCTCCGCAGAATCACGAATTGCTTTTGGGGACCACATGGACTCCCCTCCCTGAGGTGAGCATTAAATTCAGAACACTTTCTTGGCTCAAGTGTCCGAGTGTCTGTGAGATCAGGTGGCTACAGGGCGGGCTGCAGAGGACTTTTATTTGATCCTCACTCTTCATACAAAGCAGAGGCTTTCACAGCCTGTGAGCATCATGACACAGCTGACAACTGTCCAGCAGGAGGGACAGATGACAGCAAGATGAGCCAGGCCTAGCGGCAGCCACTGATCAACACCCCAGGCTCCAGGGTGAGCTGAGGTAAACTATTGTGTCTGCTTTGAAATAAAATGACTAAACAGGACAATTGAAGCCTTGCTCTGAAAGGAACAATTTATTTAAAAATAAACTTTTGTCTGGGAAGAAAAGAAGAGCAAGCAGCTCGTGTTTCTAGGGACTTCTTGATAAAACTCTGTGCTCCAGATGAAGGCTGGAAGACCAGGGCTGAAGGGGAGGGGATGGTGACTGCGGCCCTGTGGCCTCCAGTGTTAGCCACGTTCTCTCAGGCCTGAGGTGACGGGCACGCTGCTGGCCGGCCAGCAACCAGCCCAAATAGACAGAAGCGAAGTGCTGTGGGCCCATGAGGGCGCCTTCAACTGAGTTTTGTGTGGCATCATCCAGACCAATTTTTTTTTTTTTTTTTTTTTTTTTTTTTGTGGCACCGGGGATTGAACTCACAGCCTTGCGCCTGCCAGGGCAGGCGCTTAAGCCACTGAGCCAAACTCCCGACCCTGGTTTTTTGAGGCAGGGTCGCACTATGTAGCTCAGGTCGGCCTTGCGCAGCATTGTAGCTAGCCCAAGCCGGCCTTGAACTCACAACGCTCCGCCTACCTCAGCCTCCCGAGTGCTGGGATTAAAGGCATGCGCCACCACGCCCGGCTGTCCAGACCATTTATTAAACACCAGCATCCTACTGCTTACTCCTCAGAACAACTCCTTGAGGTAGATACCATTTTTAATCATCTGTATTACACAGGTAAAATAAAAAACCTGTGACAGTGTCTTTTTAGGGGTGAATAGGTAAATAAACAGTGGTAGATACAGACGATGGTATGCTACTTGGTGCTAAAAGGAAACAAGCTGTTAAGCCCCACACAGACACAGAGGAACTTTCAGTAGATAAATGAAAGATGCCAATGTGGAAAAGCCACAGGCTGTCAAACTCCAACAATGGACTTCCTGGAGAAGGCAAAGTTGAGGAGACAGTAAGAAGCTCAGAGGACTGCAGGGGTTGAGGTGAACAGGTGGTACAGGTTTTTAAGACAGTGAAACTACTCTTGTGGCCCTGTAAAGGAGGATACATGTCATTTTGCTTCTGTCAAAACCCACAGAATACCCCTCAAAACTGAGCCCAAATGTACACTATGGACTTCAGGTGAGTGCCTGTCCTTTGTGCTCTCTATCACACCTCCCATCATCCTTCACACTTCCCATCATCCTTCACACTTCCCATCGTCCTTCACACTTCCCATCATCCTTTACACTGTGCCCAGCTTGTCCTGCTCAGTAGATCCTTGTCAGATGATTACATGCAGACACTTACTTCTGCTCACTTAGCAGTGGGCATTTCATGTATCCCCAGGGATGAACCAGGATTGGACCAAACTACTTATGGCAAATCCATTTCTTTATGCAGTTATTGGTTAGGAGTGTGTGTGTCCCAGTTCTGGTCAATGAGACATAGAGCAAGGCTAATATTTGCTAGAATGCACCAGAATGGACTATTAGTTGTTAAAATGTTGAAACTTTAGTACTAAGGGATAAATACTATCTCCCCTGCCCTGGGTCCAG
>RJWM01044634.1:0-13198 GCA_004363535.1 Dasyprocta punctata | reverse complement strand
CATTTTCATTGAATTTTAGGTATTGTTTAATTTCTTCTTTAATTTCATCTGTAACCCATTAGTGTTCAAGAGGTTGTTATTTAATTTACACGTGTTTATATAGGTTTTGCAATTTCTTTTATTGTTAATTACCAATTTCAGTGCACTATGATCAGATAATATGCATGGGATAATTTCAATCCCTTTGCATTTACTTAAGCATGTTCTATGGGCTAATATATGGTCTATTTTAGAGAACATCCCATGTGCAGCTGAGAAAAATGTGTATTCTGATGTTGTTGGGTGGAACACCCTGTAAACATCTACCAAGTCCTTTAGTTCACAGGTTTGATTCAATTCTGTTATTTCTTTGCAACTTTTTGTCTAGTTGATCTATCTTTATGTGACAATGGGGCATTAAGGTCCCCTGTTATTGTGTTATTGCATATTTGTTTTTTCATGTCCATTAGTATTTATCTTACATAGTTGGGTGTACCTGTATTTGGTGCATATATATTTATGATTGTTAGTGCTTCCTCTTGAATTTTCCCCCTATGTAATGACCTTCTTTATCTCTTTTGATCATTTTTGAAGTTTACAATGTCTGCAAACAGAATAGCTATTCCCACTTTTTTCTGGGTTCCTGTCACATGGATTATTGTTTTCCATCCTTTGACTTTTAGTCTGTGAGTTTCCTTTTGAGTCAGATGTGTTTCTTGTATACAGCATATTGTTGGATCCTGTTTCTTTATTTCTTTCTTTCTTTCTTTTTTTTTTTTTTTGTGGCACCGGGGATCAAACTCACAACCTTGCGCCTGCCAGACAGATGCTTAAGCCACTGAACCAAACTCCCAGCCCTAGTTTTTTTGAGGCAGGGTCGCACTATGTAGCTCAGGTCGGCCTTGTGCTTGCATTGTAGCCCAAGCCAGCCTCAAACTCATGATACTCCACCTACCTCAGCCTCCCGAGTGCTGGGATTAAAGTCATGCACCACCACGCCCGGCTTGGATCCTGTTTCTTGATCCATGCTGTTAGCCTGTTTTTTTTAATTGGTGAATTGAGGCCATTCTCATTGATGGATATAGGTGATATGTACTGGCTTAAATTTGTTGTGTTATTTTCCTGTTGTTGGTTTCCTGCTTTCCCCCCCTCATTTAATTGTTTACCCTGCCTGGGCATTTTTTTCTGTTGTTGTTCTGGGAATTGTAGTCATCTTTGTCTCTCTCTATTATGTCTTTCAGTATTCTTTCTAGGGTTGGCTTGGCAGACATGAATTTCTTCAGTTGCTCTTTGTCATGGAAGTATCTTATTTCTCCATCAATTTTGAAAGAAAGTTTTGCAGGGTACATCAATCTGGGTTGAAAGTTGTTTTCTTTCAGGGCTTGAAATACTTCACTCCAAGCTTGTCTTAACTTGAGGATTTGTGCTGAAAAGTCTGTCATGATTCTAATTGGTTTTCCTTGGTAGGTGAGTTGTGTCTTTTCTCTAACAGCTTTTAGTATTCTATTTTTATGCTGTATGTCTGGGATTTTAATTATTATATGTCTGGGTGTAGATTTATTTTGGTTATGACTGCTTGGCATTCTATATGCCTCACTTATCTGTGTATCTGATTCTTCTCCCATGTTTGGGAAATTTTCCACTATTACTTCTACAAATAGTTTTTTTAAGTCAGTTGTATTGACTCCTGTATTTTCATTGATGCCTATCATTCTTATATTGCTTCTCTTTGCATCATCATGAAGCTGTTGGGTTTTCTTTCTTTCTTTCTTTCTTTTTTTTTTTTTTTTTTTGGTACCTGGAATCAAACTCACAACCTTGCATCTGTGCTTTCACCACTGAGCTAAATTCCCAGCCTGCTGTTGAATTGTTATTTCATGTTCCCTTGTTATTTTTACGAGTTCTTTCCTTTCATGATCACGAGCTGCGATCCTGTCTTTGAGGTCTGAAAGTCTATCCTCAGCTTCATTTAAATGGTTTTGCCAGCTTGCAATGGAGTTTTGTATTTCCAGAGTATCTCCTTGAATTTTTTCATGCATTCTGTTTGCTTCCTAAGCTGCTCATTCAAGGTTTCCATCCTTTTCCCATGCTCCTGTACTTTTTTTTATCTTTGTTTTCTCTAGCTATGCCAAGCAATTCTTTTACTAAGGTTGTCATTTCTTTCTTTACCTGAGAGATGATTTCTAATCTGATTTCCTCTATAGCCTCATGGATTTGTTTCTTTATTTCACTTGCTATCATTTCTGAAATTGCAGGTGTGGGACTTTCAATGTCCTTTATTTCAATGTCTCCTATACTTGTTCCTGATGGACTGGACATCTGAGATTGCATTTTGGTTTTTTGTCATTTCATTTTCACCTCTTTGTTAATATTCTGGTCTTTCAATCCCACTAGTCTCTAGTGACTGTTGTGTGTGTCTTAGGGTCCTACTGTATGGGTGATTTTTGTCCAATTGCTGAGTCCTTCAATGAAATGGAGGGGCCAGTCACCTGGATTCCTCCTATAGGTCCTTTTGGGTGAGCCTTATATACTCCCTAGGCTGACTAGCCTAGGAGTATTGATGCAAGCCAACCCTTAGCTTCTATTGTTACTGTGGTTTTAGGCTATTCCACACTGCCAGATTTACCTGGCTATATTGTGTGCCTCGGCTGGAACCCTACTGTGTCACAGGGGGTCTCCTAGGCCCTTTCAGATTTCTCCAGGTTGGGGGAGGCCTTGTCAGCCCTCTCCTCAAACCACTTGGTGTTTTCGGTATGGAAGAAGGACTCACCCACACTTTTTCCGGGCTTCCAAAGTCCTGCAGCTGAAGGGGAGGGCTCCTTACTGCTCCTGCTGACTCATCAATGTCCTCTACTTGAGGCGGAAACTCACCACACAGTCGTAGGCCCACTGAGATCCTTTGTATGTGTGAGGGGTTGCTGAGGCTTCCAGCAGCCCACTAGGGTTCTTCAGGTGGTGGATGGGATGCTGATGGTCCCTGGACTATTGAAGACACGGGTGTGGAGAGGGAGTTGCTGCTGTCAATGATCTGTAGGCTGCAGAGGTCTCTAGGGTGGGGGGAGGTCAAGTTTATGGTTTAGTGTTGGAATTTGTGCTTATGATGACATCAACATCAAAGTCAGGCAATATGATCCTAGGTGCCTGAAAAGAACAGGACTGTGCAGCAGGTTAGATGAACACGAGTGAGGAAATTGAGTTCCTATCCAAGATGTGGAAATGCAGGCATCCTGGGTTCCAGAACCAACTTGATACAGGCAGTGCCTTGGGAGTGGATACTTCTGGACTACTCTGAATATGTCGAAGTACATAATTAACTTACAATTGCTTATCAGCAAGTATGCAGCAAAGTATTTGATTTTGTTCAGAATTATGAGATATATTATTAAAAATAAACTTATTGAGCACATTGTGGTAGCACACACCTAAACCCCAGCACTTGGGAAACTGAGGCAGGAGGATCATGTAATTTTGAGGCCAGCCTGAGCTGCACAGTGAGGTCTTGTCTCCAAAATCAACAACCAAAAAACTAAAGACAAAACCCCTCTGACAGTTTGAAAAGTGTTAATTGTGAAGTATGCAGTGTGACAGTAGCATAAAAAAAAACCCCAAATTGCACCCAAAATCAAAATAATTAAGTTATAAACAAGTGAAAAACAAAATGAGCAGATTCATCTCTCTTGTGCTACTGGTTTCAGGAAAACAAACTAGTGGGACTAAGTTAACATCCCTGATTTCACAGAAATATTTAATTTAAATATACAATGGAGAATGTAGTCTTTGTTTATTTCACAGAAGTATACAAACAATAGGGAAAGACATTCATAAACTTGTTTGTATATATTTTTAAAAATTATAATGAAATGAATTGCACCAGCCCTGGGTAGGGCCACAAGATTGTTTTCTCTTTAAATTGTACCCACTGGTTTCTCAAGGAAAACGCTGGTATAAAGTATGCGTTGTTCTCAGGGATGTAGGAGTACCGATTTTGATGTGAAAACCCAGGTGGGAAACTGAACAGGATGTAAGCAGGGCAGTTGAAGATGAAAAATTAGTTTCCAGAGTCATTGAGGGAATAAATCTGCTCCTTCTGGAGGACTGGGAATCATTTAGATGTGGGAAGTAAATGAGAAATGCTTGAGCTTAGTGGACTAAGAAAATAGCCACGTCATCCTCAGAAACTGGTTATTCAAGAAGAGAAACTAATTTAGGGCAAGAAGAGATATGCTGCCTTTGGAAAAAAAAAAAAATAGCATGGCAACTAGCCAGAAGTGTGGGGCAGGGTCTTGGAGGACACCAAATGTGGCCTTCACCCCACAGCATCCATTCCACTAGTACATGTGGGGCCTGTGGTCCACCATCCCCAGCACACCCTAGATAGGGTGGGTAGGAAAGGTACACACTGAGCCCCAAGGAAGGCTACTTCTCCAGACCGGACATTCAGACAGAGCTTCCTGAGCCCCAGACTGGAAGGCATCGGGCAGCAGAACCCAGGGCCACAAGGGCTGGACTGAGGCACCTAGAGGATCCCAGAGGGAATCTCTGGCCTGGCCTGAAGCAGTGATGTGATTTGTGAGTTGTTAAAGTCTTTCATATCTCCTGTTTTTGGTTCAGGTTACAACCAGTAAACAACCAACTTCCCAAAAGAAAAAAAAGTTTCCGGTTTGGAAATGCGAGGCCATCTGTTTCTCATTCTATCCCCTCCTGGCTGGATTTCTTCCCTGCTCCTCTCTCTCCCTCCCACCCCCTAGAACACACAGCTCAGCTGGGCGCTAGTGACCTTATTTGACTACATTTGCTTTAAAGAGAATGCTGGATTTGTTACTGGAATTAAACTGGGAAGTTCTTTGTTTCCCTTCAGAATAGGTATATTGTATTTACTTAAAATTTTTTACCCATGAAAATTCTGTACCTAATCTAAACAACAGGTACATCTAAATACAGTAATAAGTGTAATCATGTCTGATGAAGCCAAATGTCATTTTGTTGAAGGCGATACAAAATCTCCTCCTAATGTCCTGTTAACAGACACATTTAAATTTAGCCAAGCAGAATACTTGTTGGGCCACCTACTCAGGACCCCTCCTGTCTCTCAGGAGCTGTTCCTAACCCCCATTCCTATTCCCCAGTTCCAGTTGTGTGCACCTCATTCCTTTGGGCACCCTTGCTCCCCTCCTGAGTGTGTCCTGTCTCTGTCTCTGTCTCTGTCTCTCTCAATAATGTTCCTTGGAATTCATTCTTTGTATTTGGGAAACATAGACTCGATACTTCCAGTTGGGAATTATATCTCCTGTATCACTGGGTTCACAGAGGGTGGGCTACCAAACCTTGCCTCCACTCCACTCCTCAGTACTGGGGACTGAACCCAGGAGCTCTCTATCACTGAGCTACACCCAACTTTTTATTTTGGAATAGAGTCAGTCTCATTAAATTGTCCAGGATGGCCTCAAATATATGATCTTTTTGCTTCATCCTTGTGAATAGTTGGGATTCTAGGTATGCACCATTGTGTCTGGGTTGTCATCGACTTTTTAATAATAGCTAGGCTAAAGGGGCTGAAGTGGTATCTCATTGTGGCTGTGATTTGCATTTTCCTAATGATTAATAATGTTGAACTCACTATGTTCAAGGCTGGCCTTGAACTCAGCAATCCTCCTGCCTCAGTCTCTGGGGTTGCAGGTGTGTGCCACCTGATGTGGCTAAAAAAATTTTTTTGAACTGAGGGAGTAGCTCAGTGGTAGGGTGCCAGGTTGATCCATCTTCAGTATCACACACACACGCACACACACACACACACACACACACACACAGAGTATTTGAAAAACATGGAGCAGTGCATGGTGGCCTGGGACATAATCCCACTACACAGGTGACTGAGGCAGGAGAACTGCTGTGAGGTTAAGGCCAGCCTGAAATACATAGCAAGACCCTGTCTCAAAAAGAAAAAAAAAATACTTGTTGACTTTTCCATCAATTGAGGTTAAAAATGCAACACTGCCAGTCTGTAGTGGAGGCAGCTAAAATGTTGCCAGCCCTGCTTCTCTCCTGAGATGCAGGAGTCTGCCCTTTATCTTTAGAAATTGTTTCTAATTTGCTTTAGTCTGGTGTTACAGGTCCCTCTTGTGTTGGTTGCTCATATTGTCTTGCTTCTGTTCATAGAACCAGGAAGCCTGACTGAATTGAGTTCATCAGTGTAATGCTATCAGTGTCTTCCCCCTCCACCCTCAGTATCATCACCAGCACTGTGATCACTGCCATTGCCTGCATCTCCATCATTGGTGCATTGCTGCGCAGGGTGTGTGCAGAGTCCTAATGAGAAAGCAGCATATGATACTTCAAATCCTATACTAGATAGAGCTGAAGTAATTAACTACTCTTTGTGACACTGGGGATTGAACCCAGGGACCTCACACCAGGCTACGTTTCCAGCTTCTTTTTAATTTTTTTTTTTAATTTTGAGACAGGATCTCCCTAAATTCTCAGCCTCCCAGAATGCTGAGATTACAGGGTGTGTGTGTGTGTGTGTGCGTGCGAGAGAGAGAGAGACAGAAAGAGAGAGAGAGAGAGCTTCCTGGCTTGTATCTGAATTTTATTTCTTTCTTCTCAACTGTGTCCTCTTGACCAACTTAGATGTTTGCATGTTCATTTCTGCACTGATGAAGTGGATGTGACGCTAATGCTCACGGAGCCATTTTCAGGATAAAAAGAATAATATAGTATCTGATGTAGAGGCTCAAAATATGTTACTTCTTTTCCCATTCATTTCTTCTTTTTCTAAGGAAGATAAAAATTGTTGCAAAGAAAGAGCAAAGACATAAATGAAGTGAATTGGATATGCTCTGAACTTTTTGTAAGAATTTAATAATCTTTAAATTACATACAAAATGATGAAGAATTAAATAAATATAAAAAAAATCAAGTTAAAAATGCTTATCTCTGTGCCCCTTACAATATGTTTGCTTTCCGTTTTCCATCTTCCTGCCTTTGCTGTCCTTGCTGGGGGAGGGGAAGGCCCTGGCTTTTTCTCTCATGGCTCAGATCTGCAAGTGCCTGTTTCTTCTGTCCTAGAGCTGTGTTTGCAGCAAATCTCAGCACAAAATACAAACACATTTTTTTGAGATTAGTCAGGAGAGTCTTGTGTACAAAGTATTCACTGAGACACTACTGATTATACATAATTATGTGCCGGCTCAAAATAAAGGATTTCTCTTTATTCTGCATTCATACACTACAGTACACGGTGCGAAAATTTCATTTAGCCCTTGCCATACACTGTTTTGTTGTTTTATGTTGCTTCTTCTCACTGATGCATCTCCAGGATCCTTGCAGCTGCCCCCAGTCCCTCTCTGACTTCCTACTGACAAGCACAGGCTTTTTCACAAAGTCAGCTTTAATAAATATTTATTGAATTAAGGTGAATTGTGTATCTTGTTTTTTCCTAAAGATACTGGAAATATTGCCAAAGAGGAACTTTGCTTTCTATTTTTGGACCCCTTTTTGTACCTCTGATCCCACGGTGATGTTCAAGAGATGGTCAGTACGTACTTGATCATATTCACAGGACAGAACTGAATAAAGCAGAGGCCCTAATACTGCAGGGAACCTTAACACTGTAGCCTGAATTTCCCAACAATGGCCCCACCAAAGGTCATTCTGCTATCTCTCTCTCTCCCTCTCTCTCCCTCTCTCTCTCTCTCTCTCTCTCTCTCTTTCTCTTTCCCTCTCTCTCTCTACCTTCACACCCTTGCAGTAGCAATTCTTTCCCTGGGTGATATACAGCTTACCAAGGCAACCTTTTCAGTCAAAAGTCCTTCTTAGATGGAGTCGCAGATCTTCTCCTTATACCCTGCATCTGAGATCTAAAATCTGCCCACTGGGGGAATCTGAAACACTTTTAAATCCATTTTCCATATGAAAACCCATCACATATTCAAAGAGAGACTTTTTCCTTTGTACAAAACCTTCCTGGCACATGTACAAAACATACCTGAATTCTTTTCACATCCCCTTGCACCCTTGTCTCTCCGTGTCTTGGTCCTCAAAGCCCCCGTGCAGCAGCAGGCTGTTTGCTCTCATCAAATGCTCTGAGAGGTTCATCATCACTGCTCTATGGCATGGCTGGAATCTCTTTGCCAGCAAACACTCTTTTTCAGGGTTTGATTGCTCCTTGGAACTAATTATAATTGTCATCATGCTCATTAATTGAGAATTCCTGTGTCCTAGGCACTGTGATAATTGGCTTTCATATGTTGCTTCTTTTAATTCTCCTAAACTTGTAAGGTGGGTGTTGTAACCACAGATCAGCAACCAAAGTTCAGCGAAGATAAATAAGTTTCCTAAATAGTAAACAGCGGAGCTGGGATTGGAATCCAGAAATGTCTGATTTCCGGGCCCATGTTTATATCTGCTATGGTGTACCGCCTCCCAGAGTTAAATGGATCAGTCTGTTCAGCACCAAGTTTGTTTATTACCAGTACTGGATTCTTTTTGCTTAACTTCCCCAAATTTCATTTCTATTCTCAATTATGTAGCTAAACAAGTCTACTTGATCCTAATGTTGATTAATTTTTCACCCTTCTAGACATTCTTCTTGTTCCTTCTGATGTGAATCCATTTTCTTTGTGTCCTTGAGCCTTTAACAAAGGTGTGATTTCCGAATGACATGGTGATATGTCTGCCTTGTCAAAGTCACCTCTAGACAAATTACCTTGCCACGTGATATAGCAGGCTGAAGCATGTCTACATACAAACAGTCATGTGTTCACATGCATGCAGTGTGTGTCTACGACAGGGTGGGATGATGTTCCAGTTGCCTCGGCAACATGAAAAATAAACTGTGCTCTCAGAAATACTTAGACTCAATTAAAATTCCATTTGCTGATGTAGCTTTCTTTCCCCAAATCGAATCTTTCACAGAGAACTTGAAAGTCATTATGTCAAACAGTTTTCTTCTACTTAAGGCAATCACACAGCTTGAAGTTTCAGAAATAAACCCAGTTTTGAATGCTTTGTCAGGAAATTGTGTTCCCTATACCAGTGCCATCAGTGGGTGAAGATTCTCTGTGTACACTGAGGATATGGCTTCCTCCTAAAGAGCCACTGCACACAGGACCAGTTTGAAGCCTTAGGTTCAAAGTCTTTAAGGCACCCAAATTAAATTTCATAAACATATTACACATAAAAAAGAAAACGATTATTTTTTGGAACATGGAATTTATTCCCAAAACAAAAACATGCTCCTGTACATCAATGCAAATTGTGTGACTTATTTAATAAAAGAAAACTTAGCTGCTTTGGTAACAATTTGTTGTCTTTAGACAGTGTTAGGTCTATACATAGAAGGAACTGCTTTCAAATTCCCAGAAAGACTTACCTAAAGGTAAGGTAGCAATGGCTTTACACTTGTGACTTTTTTTTTTTTTTTTTTTTTTTTTTCGGCTCCGGGGATTGACTCACAACCTCGCGCCTGCCAGAGCAGGTACTTAAGGCACTGAGCCGAACTCCCGGCCCTGGTTTTTTTGAGGCAGGGTCGCACTACGTAGCTCAGGCCAGCCTTACGCTCGCGTTGTAACCCAAGCCGGCCACGAACTCACAACGCTCTGCCTACCTCAGCCTCCCAAGTGCTGGGATTAAAGGCGTGCGCCACCACGCCCGGCTACACTTGTGACTTTGACATGATTTGCTTTTAGATTTCCAGATCTGAGATAATCTGAACGCCAGTCATTTGCGTGAGAAGTTGGATAGGTTCTCTGATATTTAGCATACTCATTACATCTCAGGTATTCTGGTAAGTTCTGGGTGGTCTGGAGGCTAAAAGAAGTAGCCATACTTCTGCTTTGTACTGGTGAATACAGCTTGTAAAGGGTGGGGTTGCAACTTCCTCTGTGTTGGGTTTCTAATTTGTAGCCTTCCCTTACTTGACCTCAGGAACTCCCCATCCCAAACACCTCCCCCTCCCAGGGCTGACTTGTAAGTATAGTGCCCCAGTGCTTGTTCCAGCCCCTCCAGGCTCCCTGCTCTATGCTCCCGCCCTGACAGATCTCTACCAGCTCATCACTCTTAGTGTTTTCTCTCTGTTTATGACCCCATGGTTTGGACTTCTCTTTTGATCTTCAGACCTTGTATCCAATTGTCTACATCACTCCTCTAAGCAGATGCCCAGAAGAATACTTCAAAAAGGAGACATTGTTTTACTGTCCATAACCTTCAAAGGCCACCCTGAAATACAACAGGGCTTCACGTAGCCCTGCACTTTAAAAAAATTTTTTTAGGCAGGGTCTCACTAGGTAGTGAAGGCTGGCCTTGAACTTTCTTTGGTAGCCCAGGCTGGCCTCAAATTCATGTTGATTCTCCTGCCTCGGCCTCCCAAGTTCTGAGATTACAGATATGTGCCACCATACCCAGTCAGTGCTGAACTCTTTCCCATCCCATTACCTCTCCTTTATTTTTAATATTCCTCAAATTCCCAGGGAATTCTGTCCTCTAGACATCACTTATATTACCAATTCTGTCTAGTAACATAACTTTCTTAGCCAGATCTTTTCTCAGCTGTTTTTGTGGTAGACCTTTCTCTTCCCATCTCCATTCAAAAGCACATCCTCAGAGGGGTCTTGAGCTAAAAATTGTCTTCACCAGAGTCTTTCTCATTCTCGGGGCAGGCCGTTCCCTCCCCTGTTACCCTCTCTATGTTATGTATGTGGTCCTTCTCTCTCATGAGAATGTAAATCTCATAAGCACAGAGCTTCTGCATAGAGAGGGCAGCAGATTGCAAGAGTAACTATGGCCAAGGGAGTACAGAAAGACAGGAGGAGTCTGCAAGGTTGCAAGACTCCACCAGGACAGTCCTGACCTATCACTGCTGTGGTGGAAACACAAAGTCCTGGCCATGGAGGCCAAGCACTGAGCAAGACTATATTGTGGTCAAAGAGGCAAGAAGCAAACCAAGTTATCTTAGTTACTTTTCTCTCATTGCTGGGACAAAATACCTGACACCCAAAGTTAAAGGAGGTGTTAAAGAAGTTGTGTAGACTACAGTTTATCTCTTTTCAGTCCGTAATCAGCTGGCACCAAGGCAATTTGTTGCACGATCAGAACTCCAAAAGGGCTTAGGTGGCTCTGCTCCTACAGCACTTCTGGTGGTTATAGCTACCATGCCTTCTCTCTTGAGCTGGCTCTGCTCCCGCCTTGCAGGTTTCCTCAGATGATTCATGTTCCTAGCTTCTCCAAACTTCTGGGGTCTTCACTGCACCCTTGGCTTCACTCTCAGAGCTTTGCACATTTTCCTCTCAGGGATATATTGCCTGACCTCCCAGGCCTTCTGAAATTGGCGTGGAAGCCTTCCTGACCTCCTAACCCTTGCATTCTGCATGCACCTAAAGCCAGCACCAAATAGATGATGCCAAGATCTGCTGTCAACTGGAGCAATAGCCAGGCTTTTCTTTCTCTTGGCTGTAGGGGTTGAGTGCCTGGATCTCTGGTCACTCTGAATCCATTTCTGAGGAACAAATTCTGTAGGCTACCACAATTCTGAAACATGATGCTCTGAGGCTTTCTTCTCAAAGCAAGGTCTTTTACTTTTGCAGTTTTGAGGCTGCAAAGAGAGGAGTCCTGTTGCTTCTCGTGATGCCCTCAGGCCATTTTTTCTGTTGTCCTATTCCTTCTCAGTAATCAAGATCTCTGCTTTACTGGAGCGTCCTTTCTGGCCAAGAGCGTAATGTTTTAAATCACTCTTTTGAGCTCTCTGCTTTTGATTCTCAACATAAATCTGGCTAAAAGCCCCCCAACAATAGCCATATCACAGCTTCAACATTTGACTGCCTTGAAATTTCTTCTGCCAGATTAATTAGTCTCAGTCTCAGGCAAAGTCTCTGGACATCAGCAAAATGCAGACAAACTTTCTGCCAAAGCATAATACACATCATCTAGACTCCAACAGTCAATGTAGTTCTTCCCAGCAGAAGCCTCCTAAGCCTGGTCTTTACCTACCAGATTTCTATCAGCCTTCTGATCATCTAAACTTTGTCCAGAAACTCCCATCAAGTATAGCATAAGGCATTCCAGATCTACTTTTGCAGATGTAGCTTGCTCTCTGAACCTTTCCAATCTCTTCTGACAAGCCATTCCCAAAGGCTTCTATGGTCAGGCATAGTCACAGCAAAGAACCAACTTCTTTGACACCAAATTCTGCATTAGTTACTTTTTTATAGTTGCTTTTGGTATTTTCCTCTGTCATATATTGTTGCCATTCTGCCATGCCACACTGCCTCGGAGTCAGCTCATCATGGACTGAAACCCCTACAAGCAGTGAACTAAATAAACCTTCCCTTTCCTAACTTTGGGTATTGGGTATTTTGTCATAGCAACAAAAGAAAAGTAAGCCAAACTAGAGCCAATGCTATGTAAGTGAGGACAATGTTATCCAATATGAAGGGAGAAAATTAAACGTAAGGTGTGGATTTAGGAAGATTGGGAGTGGGATATACAGTGGGTGAGAATGAGAGATATGGAAAGAAATAGAACCTATTTTTGGGCAGAAGTAGGGGCCCATAATCAGATCAAATTGTCTTGAAGCAATGGAAAATCCGATTAGAACTAGAGGAATCAGTGGTTTTTGAGTTTTTATTATTGACTTACTTTTAGTCATAGATTTTTTCCCCTCCAGAGGTATTCTGAAATGCCTATTCAAATAATTAACATTTTCCATTCCACTGGTTTACTTGGCAGGAAAAGAAGGCTCATGTGCCAATGAGGGGTGGACCTCGGTGATTGCTGGGAAGTATGGCATTTATAAAGTTTATCATTGAGTTGCCACCTTGCAAATACCAGGAGACCTTTTTATTTTTCTTACTTTCTTAATAGTGATTATTTTCAACTTACATCTGTTATTTCAGGTGGCACATTTGCACCAGATGTAGTGGAAAATTTGAGACGAAGTTTAGAAGATGAGAGAGAGAGAGAGAGAGAGAGAGAGAGATTTGTTTATTTATTAAATAAGGATGGGTGTGGCAGTACACAGCTGTAATCATAGCACTCTGGGGTACTGAAGCAGGCAGATCATAAGTTTGGGTCCAGCCTGGGCAACTAAAGGACTTAGGGGGGCCCTGTCTCAAAAGCAAAAAAAGTCTAAAAAAAAAAAAAAAAAAAAAAAAAAAAAAAAAAAAAAAAAAAAAAAAAAAAAAAAAAAAAAAAAAAAAAAAAAAAAAAAAAAAAAAAAAAAAAAAAA
>RJWM01044633.1:0-13238 GCA_004363535.1 Dasyprocta punctata | reverse complement strand
ATAGGTAGGTACAGCACTAACAACTGTGTGTCATATTGTATGAGTGTGTGGAGGGTCCACCAACAAACAAATAAATAATAAACCAATTTATTCATAAAATGTCATACTACATAGCAAACTACAGTCCTCATATCAAATCCATCCCAATATCTATTTGTATAAAAAAACATTATTAAACTGGCCACACTTATTCACTGACGTATTGTCTAGAACCACTTTCATACTACATTGATGTTGTGAAATAATTGCAACAGAGATCATATAGCCCAGAAAGCCTAACTATTTACTGTTGATCCTTAATAAGAAAAGCTTGCTGACTCTTGCTATATAACCAAGAAGGAAGGAAGGAAGAAGGAGATGGGGAAAGAGGGAAGATGGGAAGGGAGAAAGGAGAGAGAGAATGAATCAATCTAGGGGACATGTATTGCATTAATCCCTTTCCAACTAGAGAACAGAACCAGTGGGATTTAGTATTAAGTGGTTCACTGCAAAAAATTGGCTTTGTGATTGGGAGGAATGACTGGCCAGACACGTCTGAAGTCCACTGGACTGACTGTCAGAAGGGGTAGGCTGATGCTGTTTGCCGGCAGGATTTCTTCTTCTCCAGCTAATTCTCAACTCTGGCTTCCAACTGCCTTTCTAATGCCTTTTATCTGATTGGATATGTCCAGGTAGATTATGTAGGATTATCTCCTTTACTTAAAATTAACGGGTTATGAACTTTAATCATATCTAGAAAAGACCTTTACAACAACACCTACATTAGTGTTTAATTGAATAACTAGAGGTCACAGTCTAGCCTATGTAGTTGACACAGACACCTGATTATTGCATTGTATCCATGAATACAAATCATGTAAGTGGAATGCTGAGGGACAAGCGTGGGTTACAAAATGACAGAAGAGGAATGCTGATTTCTATATAAAGATTTAAAACCAATAAAACAATTTAATATCAAGTTTGTGGATATGGGCATTTATAAAACTATTTAAGGAATGATACTATTACTTCGTTTTTGGTTACCACTGGGGAGGAAGGGAGAGAACAGAACTGGGAGTGGCTATACCATATCTATAACCTTTCTGTTTTTTAATGGCAAAACACTCCAAAGCAAGCGACGCACTTAAAAATCTTATCGAACCTGGCCTGGCATTGTAATTATTTACTGTGTTATTGTTATTAATTGTATATATGGTTGTAACCTTTCATAAAAACGATTTTTTAACCATAATGATTGTCTTTCTTTGCACAAGCCTGTGAGGGTGCTTAAAATAGATAGTCAACTTTGAATCAGAACCACACTGGTTAGGATCAGACAGTAGAAACTGCTTTTTGTCCTAAGCATGAAACATGGTCCGTACCAGTTTGGGTTTTCTTTCATGGTCCAGTGTTTCAGGGATGGCAGCATAGGTCTGCGAGCTGGAAAAGCACAGTGCTCATCAGGCTCCAGTTTGTGCCCAGTGGAGAGCAAGGAGCAGGCTATGAGTCATTCTTCCTCCAGCCCCGACCTTGGCTGACCTCTCTAGTATTAAGGGCTGCAGCTGAGCAGAACTCCTGACTTAAGGAGCTAGAGATAAAGAGGCAGGTGGCTGGTCACAAGGCACATGGCCACTGATGGAATGAGACTTGTCAGACTTCCCTGGGGGCTTCTACTAGGTAAGGCCTGCACAGGTATTTGCTGTACCAATGCTGACAGATCTCCCTGAAGAATGTTGCATGACTTCTGATCCAAAACTTGGGTGTATATAGAGGCAGAGATTGCAGTCTGCAGCCTGCTTGCAGAAATTGATCAACTGACATTTCATGCAGCATGTCAACATAAGTTTTCTGCCAAAAAAAAAAAAAAACCCACATCATCTCTAAAAAACTGAGATATGTGAAAAGCTAGAGAAGAAAACAATCTCCCAAGCAGTTCATTACTCACAGTCATTGGGGTTACATTTCAGCCTTTTTCACCTCTTGCTTTCTTTTCCTATAGTTAGTTTATCCTTCCAATGATTACTGACCAAAGGTCAGGCTTTATTCTAGGTGCAAGATAAATGTACATAAAGAGCAGGCAAGCTCCCTGCTGTTATGGAGTGAAAAGAGAGAAGAGGTAGGCCAACATCAAAAAGTAAACACATAAATGTACATAATGAAGTTAGATAGTAAATGGTAGACAGAAAAATAACACCCAACAATACTAAAAACTTCCAACGTGCTATTCTAAACCATTCACCTCCTATGTGTTAATTCGAGTTTTGGATGAAAATTACAGTGAATATTTAAATTTTTAAAATTACTACAGTAAAAGACACATTGCTATCAATTCCCCTCAAAACAAAAGCAACAACAAAAACAAAAACAAAAACAAAAAACTCCCCCTCGCTTTAAACACACTTATCTCATCTTTCTTGCCACTTTCTTTATTTTTTAAAAATTTTTTTATTTAAGAGAAAAAAAAGATATATATAACAAAGACAAAAAGCAAAAGAGACAAACAAATGACTAGAGTAAATACACAACAGTAACATTACAGGTTTACAAAACAGGAGGATAGAAACCTGACTATTGTTGCAATATTGCGTACCGTTATCTTCAAAATGGTTGTTTACATTAATAGATATAGACCTGTAAAATTGATCTTATCAAATGAGTATTAATTGTTCTTTCTCAATAACGAATACATTCAGCAGTGTGCTCGTTTCAGTTATCTTACATGTACATATATACAGATTTATATCTTTTCCTTTTCCCTTCCCTCTTTCCCCCTTTTCCCTTCCCAATTGCTTTTGCTCTTCGAGCTGTTTTTTACCCTTATGTAGTATTTATTATAGATTTTGGATCATATATAATTTTTCCATTTCTTACACTAGGGGGACAATACAGTATTTACACATGTGGGTTTGATTTATCTCACTTATGAGTATGGTCTCAAGTCATGACCATTTACTTATAAAAGTCTCAATGCAATCTTTCTTGATAGCTGAGTAGTACTCCATTGTATAAAAACACCACATCTTTTTTATCCATTCTTTGATTGATGGGCACTTGGGTTGTTTCCAAGATCTGGCTATAACAAATTGGGTTGCTATAAATATGGGTGCACAGATATCACTGTGGTATGATGTTTTCAATTCTTCTGGGAAAATGCCCAGAAGTGGGATAGCTGGATTGAATGGGATCTCTAATCCTAGCTTCTTGAGAAACTCCACACTGACTTCCGCAGTGGTTGCACCAGTTTCTTGCCACTTTCTGAAGCAGTTCTGGAAGTCCTCTTTTCTGATATCTTTAGTTGTATTGTCACAGCTGCCACAATGTCCTGAATCCAATCAAAATGTTTTACCTTTCACAGTCATTTTGACTTTGGGGAGGAACCAAGAGTTGATGGTGCCAGATGCAGTGAATAAGGTGGAGAAGGACACACTGGTTTGTTTTCAGAACCCTGCCCTTCTGTTGGATGACACGCGGCAGCAGCATTCACTGTAGTTTTTAAATCAAATTCATAACCACAAAAGAGAACCTCCAGAACTACTTCAGAAAGTGGCAAGAATGATGGAAGAACTGTACTTGAAGTAAGGAGGAGTATTTTGAGGAAGGTTAATGGTATTGGGTCTTTTACTGTAATACATTTTAAATGTAAACATTCACCGTATATTTTCATCATACATTGTACATAGAATAAAAATGGTTGTGCATGTGTGTGTGTGTGTGTGCGCGCATGTGTGTGTGTCTGGAGGAGACTATTACTGTAATACTCTCAATACAATCGTCAGGACAGGCCCTTTGAAGGAGACAAGTTTTTCTCCAAGGATATGAGGTTTCAATGCAAGGAAGAAGACCACCATGTAAAATCCAAGCTGAGAGCCTTCCCAGCAGAGGCAACAACATCTTTAAACGCCCTGAGCATAAAATAGTTCAGCATATTTCTGAAACAGAAAAAATGCAGCTATGCGGGAAACTTTAAGAAGCAAGAGGATGAGTGGTCTTTAGTGAATCTAAAGATGTACATTTTATGGTCAGATCATGCAAAACCTTGAAGGCCACAGTAAAGACTTTAACTTTTATTCTGAGAGAGCAAAAAGCCTTTGGAAGATTTTAAGCTTCAGAGTGATAAGATCTGATATCCATTGCTTTAAAGATTGCACTGGATGACATATGGTAAGTAGATTTTAAGCAGGCAAGAACAGAAGCAAGGAGGCTAGTTGGAATTGTTTCTGTGGTCCCTTGGACCATGGGACTGCTAAAAGAGATGAACAGAAGCAGGGAGAGTTGTGATTTTATAGAAATGAAAATGTTAGGGGCCGGGAGTTTGGCTCAGCAGCTTAAGCGCCTGTCTGGCAGATGCGAGGCTGTGAGTTTGATCCCCGGTGCCGGGGGAAAAAAAAAAAAAAAGAAATGAAAATGTTTTTGTGGTTCTATATGTGCTCTGTTTATTTTGCTTGATTTCATAAAAGTTCAAAATTTCATCTAAAACAGAATTTTAAATTTCATCACCTACAAGGATAGCACAGGATACCACACTGGGGTTAAGGTGGAGAAAAGGTGGGGAAGCCTATGAATGTCACATATTAAGACGGAGGCTGACCCCAGGACTGTCATTCTTGGGCCCCACCAGAGGACTCTTGGAAGCAGCAAAAACAGGCAGTCATTCCAGCTGTTTCATTTTTCTCCACATTTTACCCACTGTGTGCATACTCTCCTTTGTATGAATCAGTGAGTGAGCTTTTGGTGCAGTTGTTATGCATGAAAAAATTGCTACCACTATATCACCCATGTACCTAACGTGTCAACACCTGACAGGTAGAAGCTGCAGCTTTGATGTGCTCTTTGCTAAAACTCTGCCGTCCCCAAAGTCCATGCAATGTTGCAAACAGCTGCAGTGAACCTTCGACCAACAGTTTTAGGGACCGTATTGCTGACTGCTACATAGCAGCCACTGGCCAGCACAAGAGCCTGCCCTACTCTAATGTGTGAGGATGCCAGGTATATTTCTCCTCCCTTGCAGGTAGAATTACCAACCTCAGAGTAGCATCTTAGTCCTTAGATTTGATCCCTAATGACCACCAGATAGCTGCCTCACTTTCCTAACTGGAGTAATGTAAATACACTATCTCCCATGGAATGATACTTGTAAGCCTCAAGTCATATAAACTTTCAGCAACTCAGTAAGGCAGGGGTGCTAATGTTCCCACTTTACAAAGTAATGAGCTGGTGCACACGAAGGTTACCTACTAAAGGTCATATGGATAGAAAGTTGAAAGATCAGGGTTTGAATCCAAGCAGATGCTTCTAACCTCTATGCTATATACAAAGAAATGTTGTAGAAAGGCAACTGTGCAACTCCATAAGGTTGAACATTCTTTAGGAGCAGATAATTGGTTGGTTTGAAAACTAAAAATCAACTAACTCAATTAGCAAACTGTTGTTGAGCACCTATGGTATGTGCTTGGCCAAGCTGTGGGCTGCAAAGATGAACAAGATGCTGCTGAGAATGATGCGAACTGGCACGCTGCCTGCTGGCTGTGCACCTGTCTCTGTACCAGATGCTGTGGCAACAACAGTGCTCATCACAATGCAGACGAGTTTCATTACGGAGCTCAGTTCAGGGACTCTCAACAGTGTGTGAACTACCTTAACAGGGGTGTTTTAGAGCTGGCGGTTCAGTCAGGTGGCCACTAGCCACAGGTGGTAACTGACATTAAATAAAATGTAGAATCCCCTCCCTCAGTCACATTAACCACATTTCAAGTGCTCACTATCCACACGTAGCTAGTGGATAAATGTCAGAACAGATTACAGAACATCTTCCCACAAGTTCTATTGGACAACAACATGTATTTGGAAGCACAGAGACACCTCCCTCCTCTATACGTGGAGGTGAAAAGGGGTATCAGGAAAGGGATTCTCCTAAACAAAGTAATATTTAAACTGGGAGTTGAAAAATGGGTGGTTTTAGTCCTCATTATACTCCTGCAAGGTATTTTATAACTGTATATGGTGAACAATGAAATAGACTCAGAAAAGTTGAGAAACTAAATTTGCACAAAGTCACAAAAAAGATGGGAGAGGGATCATTTGGTTCCAAATTCACTTGTCTGCAGGGTCATGTTTGAAACACTAATGCTACTACTAACAAACAGGGAACTGGGTAAGAGCGACATCTTTGGAAGGAGTGTGTCTACTTCACAAATACTGCTTGAACATTCTGTGCTATACTTCAAAGCCCTCTGTTAAGCACTGATGTAATATAGACAGTTTACAAAAATACAGGGTCCCTCACCACATGGACACGAACTGTGCCTGTGAAATTTTGGCAGAACCAGTGAATGGATTCTAAGTGGATTCTAACTGCTCCAGGAATTCAAGAGCCTGTATTGAGTCCTTGGAAGAAGGAAGGCTTAAAGGTGTGGAGCAGGAGTCAGTCTTGGAAGATATTTATGATGTGAACAGCAAGAGCTTCCAAGACAGAAGGAAAGGCTTGTAGGAAAGCTTAGGGTAGGGATGTGGAAAATCAATGCTGAAATGGCTGGGAACAGCCAGATCTTAGACTGGGAATTAAGATCAGATGACTCAGCCCTCCCTGCAGGCATGGACTCTTTGTGCAATTCTGGAATAATATTTATGCATGTGTCCATAAGTAGATCAGCTCAGGCACAGAGCAAAGATACTGCTGGCCTCCCCCTCCTCTCAGGAAATCATAGATATCACAGCAGAATTTCTCTCTTTCTAGCAGGAAAAATTGTTTAGTAATACGCAAGAGAGACTTTTCAGGGCCATGCTTAATTGTTTTCGGAATGTGTCTCAGTCCTTCTGCTTGCTCTCACACCTCTCTTCTAATCCTCAAATGGATTCCAGTAGCAGAGACTGCAGAATTTGTTCTTACAATTTCAAATGAATACATTACTGTATACTTAACTTCATAGAAAAAATAATCCAATAAAAGTAAAAATCTACACAAATTTGTGAACAGTGTAAATATGACACATTAATACTATACATGCATTGTGCAAGGTATGATCAAAATATACCAGGAATATTTAAATTAAATTTGTTACATAAAAAATACTTTGCTGAGAGACCCAACAAGATGACAGAACAGTAAGCAGCAGAGTAAACAGTCTCCCTGAGAGATACCATCCAGATGCTGGAATATAGTAACATAGGGAAGACAAGAAGGAAGGAAGTGGGTCCTCTGGACCCAGGAAGAATCTAAAGCAAGAATTGAAGCCCACAGAAAGAGTAAAAAGGAAAACTTAAACGAAGAAGAAGTCAGTAGCTGGTGGCACCTCTAGCCTGAGCTGGACCCACTGTGTGAGAGGAGCGGCTGGAACTTGGGGACGCACGATCAAAGTGCCGCGGTGGTGGTGGCGACCCTGGAGGCCTCTGCAGAGAGAGGCAGCATTCGAGGAGAGTGACAGTGGACAGGGGGAGCAGACTTGGAGGACTGAACTGGCTGATGGTGAGTGCAGGGGACTTCATCCTCCCGCGGGAGAGAGTGATTGGCTGGGAGCCATTTTGGAGTTGGGCTGGATGGCCCTGGGCCAGAGTTGCTCCTGGTTTCCTCCAGCAGCTCCTAGCTGGGCGCAGACCCGTGGAAATTGCTCTGACTGAGCCCTGCCCCTGTGCGCATTCTAGGGGCCACCTTGGAGGGTCCTTGCGAGTGACCAGCTTGGTCTCTACACAGCGGCTCCACGCACACTCCAAGGGCAGTAGTGGAGGATCCCGCTGGTGACCGGCCCAGGTTTGCAGGCGGTGGCCCCATCCCTGTGTGCACCCCACCAGCCATCAGGGAGCCAAGGTGGGCTAGGGAAAGGCAGCAGACAGTGCTGCAACAGCCCACCCAGTGGCAACCATCAGATATCTATAATCAGCACTGACTAGGAGAACCAAACAGTCTCACTTCAGAGAAATAGTAGCTAATGCGAGGGGTGCCCGGGTCCCCAGTACCCATTTGTCCAGAAGAACCCAGGAATATGTCAACACAAAGAAGCAAAATGCAGTCTCTGGCCTCTAATCCAAGCAGACCTAGTCCAGAAGATGCAAACGCAGAGGAGATCAGGAGTACCACAACTGAAGTTTCTGAGGTGATGGCAACTGAAGTAAAGAAACAACTTCAAGAGGCTATAAAAGAAATTAGAATAGAAATACTAACTCAACTAAAAGAAGAAATGAAAAACATAATAAAAGAATTGCTAGGCATCTCTAAAGAAGACATAGATAAAAAAAGTGGAAGAGCATAGGAAAATGAGGGAAACCTTGAATGAATAATACAAAAAACATTTAGAATACATGAAACAGATTCAAAGAGATAACCAGGAAATCAAAAACTCCAATGAAAGTTGGCAAAACCACTTCAAAGAAACTGAAGGTACACTTTCAAACCTTGAAGACAGGTTTGCAGCTTGTGATTGCAAAAGGAAAGATCTCTTAAGAAAAACAAGGAATCTGGAAGTAGTAATTCAACAGCTGCAAGACAACCCAAAGAAACATAACTTAAGAATAAATGGTGTGAGTGAAAAAGCAGGGGTCAATACAAATGAAATTAAAAGTCTGTTTACTGAAATAATATCAGAAAACTTCCCAAGCATGGGAAAAGGAAGTGACTTTCAGATAAGTGAAGCATATAGAACTCCAGCTAGCCATAACCAAAATAAATCTACACCCAGACATATAATAATCAAGATCCCAGAAATTCAACACAAGAACAGAATATTAACAGCTCTTAGAGAAAAGAAACACCTACAAAAGAAAACTCATCAGAATCACAACAGACTTCTCAACACAAACCATCAGGTCAAGAAGAGCTTGGAGTGAAGTATTTCAAGTCCTGAAAGAAAACAACTTCCGCCGGGTATAGTGGCGCACACCTTTAATCCCAGCACTTGGAAGGCTGAGGTAGGAGGAGTGTTGTGAGTTCGAGGCCGGCTTGGGCTACAACGTGAGCGCAAGGCTGGCCTGAGCTACACAGTGTGACCCTGCCTCGAAAAACCAGGGCAGGGAGTTTGGCTCAGTGACTTAAGCGCCTGTCTGGCAGGCATGAGTTTGTGAGTTCAATCCCCCGTGCTGAAAAAAAAAAAAAAGAAAAGAAAACAACTTCCAACCCAGATTGATGTACCCTGCAAAACTATCTTTCAAAATTAACAGAGAAACAAGATACTTCCACGACAAAGAACAACTGAAGGAATTTATGACCATCAAGCCAACCCTACAAAGAATACTGAAGGACATTTTAGAGGGAGATAAAAAAGACCACAGCTCCAGAAACAGTGGCAGAGGGATATCACCAAGCAGGGCAGACAATTGAATAGAGAGGAAAAGTAGGCAGCCAATGGCAGGAAAGTAGCATGGCAGAGATGAGGCAGTGTATGTTGGCCTTAACCATTAACGTAAATGGCCTCAAGTCACCAATAAAAAGAAACACAGGCAGAGAGGATCAGGAGACAGGATCCATCAGCATGCCTTATACAAGAAACACATTAAAACACATTAAACTGAAAGTCAAAGGGGAGAGAACAATGCTGTATGTGACAGGGAACCAGAAAGAAGTGGGGGCAGCTTGCCCATTAGCTACATAGTGGACAAGAAAGACATGGCATTTTTATCCAATGGAAAGCTACTCAGCTATAAAGAAAAATAACCTCAAGCCTCTTGTAGGTAAATGGATACAACTTAAGATCATGTTCATGGATGAAATGATCCAGAACCACATGGGTGAACATCATGTTATTTCCCTAGTACAAAAAAAGTAAAGGAGTTAGTAGGATTCAAAATACACAACACATATTGTAAAAATGAAAGGGGAGGAAGTGTCTAAAAAGGGCAGGCAGTGGCCATTGTTAATCTATCATCGGGATTTGAGTCCTGTATTGTTTTCATTGAGCTATTGAGTTTGGTCTTATTCTATTTTGATTTGCCTAATTTTATTATATTTGATGGCATAGACAGCTATTTCAAAGATAACAAAATACATTATGGTAGCCATTATTGACATCTGATCACCTTGTTTTGAAACTCTGTATTGCTTTCATTGTTTTGTTTGGAGTGATTTTATCCTATTTTGGTTTGTTTGATTGTATTATGACTAACGATATAGGCAAGTGCTTAGAAGATAATATGAGGCATTATAGTAATCAGTGTTGTTTTACTATGTATTGCTTCCATTGCTTTGTTTTTTATTGGTTTTATTTTGTATTATTTTGTTTGACTATGTTATGCCTGATGGTATGGGCAGTTATTTAATACAAGAGGTATTATAAGGGGAAAGGAGGAAAGAAGGAAGGGAAAAGGAAAAAGACATAAATTTGTATATAGGTATACATAAGATAGTTAAAATGACCATACTACTAAATGCATTAACTATTGAGAGAGAACAATTAATACTCATATGATTAGATCAATTTTACATGTCTATATCTGTTAATCTAAACAACCCCTTTGAAGGTAACGATATGCAATATTACAACCACTGTCAAATTCCAATCATCTCATTTTGTAAACCTATAATGTTATTGTATTGGATTTGTTGTTGTTTGTTTGTTTGTCTCTTTTGCTTTTAGTTTTTATTTTCTGTGTCTTTTTTCTCTTAAATAAAAAAAATTGGGATTTATTCTTCCACTTTACTCCTAAATAAGTCTCCATTTATGGAATGGTCCATATACCTTTTTTCAAGTATGGTCTAAGAAATGGACACCACAAAAAAAAAAGATACATTGCCATTGATCCTCCTCAAGATACTCATCCTCACTTCAAACCCACTTATCCCATCATTCTTGGTAAGAAGCAGTATTGGGAGCAGTATCAGAAGTTCTCTTTCATGAATATCTCTGTGAATTGTGATAGAAACGATACAGTGAATGCTGCCGCACAGTCCAATTCAGCAGAAAGGCAGGCTTGTAAGAGACATCACATTATGTTCTTATCCACCTTATTCACAGGATCTTCTACTGTGTGACTCCTGGCTCTTCCCCAAAGTCAAAGTAGTCATGAAAGATAAACATTTTGAATTGATTCAGGATGTGGTGGAGGCAGACAGGAGAATACAACTAAAGCTTCAGAAAGTGGCAAGAATCATAGGATAAATATGTTCTAAGTGAGGAAGATTAATGGCAATATGTCTTTTACTGTAGTAAATTTTTAAAATTTAAACATTCAGTATATTATTCTGTCATACCTCATATATAGTTTGGTTCATTCTTTGCATAGTATCTGTTTTGTTCCACTTTTTTGTCTTAATATTACCTTGTGTACGTTTTTTACACATGAATATGACCCAAGTAAGACTCCCTGTTAGTGACTGTAGCATAATCAATCTTCAATTGTTGGTTGGTATGTTTATTTCCTGTTAGTATTAAGCATATCAATGAAAACCAGTTGTGGTGGCAAATGCCTGTACTCCCAGGAGGGTGGGGCAGGAGGATCACATGTTTCAGGGGAGTGTGGACTACAGAATGAGTTCAAGGAAGTCTAGATCATATGGTGACAGCATATCTCAAATAAAACAGAACAAAACTGTAGTGAAATAGTTTTTTACAATTATTTTGTTCTCTATTCTTATTTTTAGAGCATATTTTCCCAAATGTGATGGCAAGGACATAGGTTTAGATAATTGTGTACTTCTTTTTTTTGTGTGTGGCACCGGGGATTGAACTTGCAACCTCAAGCCTGCCAGACAGGTGCTTAAACCATTGAACCAAATTCCCAGCCCTTCTTTTTTTTTTTTTTTTAATACGTAATTGTATACTTCTTGAGTAGTTTTCTAGAAAAAAAGTACACCACCATTTATCTAGTGTATCCAATACCCCCAGCACCCTTTGAATTATTATTTGGCTTTGGTAATTTAAGACATTTGGAGTCTAGAAGAATTTCAGCTCTGTTAATCTTGGATTCTTAGACTGTCTGCCTCAATTACTTTATCCTTGAATGTGCATAATAAGTTTACTGTAGTGGTTAGGTTGATTGATTGTTGATTGATTTGGGGATCCACCCAAGAGATTGATGGAGCACACTTCTTGGGGGTTTGGGTGGATCACAGAAATGTAGCCTTGGGGTTTATGTCTGGTTCTTTTGATAAGATTTTGGCATGATGCAGAGACAGGAAAAAAGAGGCCTTTATTGCTGGCATTGGAGGGCTTCAGAAGAGACACAAGCACCTTCTGGTGAGAACAAACAAGTGGAAGTACTTTCCTTAGGCCTGGCTGGGGGAGGAATTTGGGAGGTGGGCAAATGACATATTAACAGCTGATTTGAAGGCGCATCCATGTGCATGAAGCAGAAAGATGTATTGGGGGCTGGGGCTGGAGCACTTGTGTGGTTGCGGAATCTTGGGATTGGAGAGGGCTTGGTGCATGTGCAAAAAGGAGGTTTATTTCTGGAATGAGAAGAAGAACATACAAGTTACTCTTGGACAAATAAGTTGCTTCTCTGGATGTCGTGTTAGAGATAGCTAAGCCCCAGGCTGGGAGAATCACTTTGACCCCTCGTCTCTGGCACTATTCTCCTGTTCTGCTCCCCTGCTAACCATAAGCTAAGCAGTTTTACTTCATCACCCCTTTCTGCCATGATGCTTCTGTTGGAGCCAGCTGAATGCCCTTTAAATATGAACCAAATTTAACCTCCCCTCCTTTAAGTTGTAGGTGTCGGGTGTTGTGTCCACCAACAGGCAAGCAGACTAATACAGAAAACTGGTAGTGAGAGTGATGTCACTGCCATGACTTCAGCTGACTGTGTGGTTTAGAAGCTTTTTAAACGGGTTTTTAGGAGGAGGAGACTACAAAGGTTTAAAGATTCTAGCTAGAGAAGACATAGAAGGCTATACGTAGAGCTTGCTGGATGATTCTAGTGGGAGCTCAGGAGACCAGAATGCTGATGGGAATGTGTACAGTTAAGGCCAGGATTAGGAGGTATCATTTGGGAACAAGGAGTCCAGTGGCAGTTGAACTGAAGGCCATGCGTGTCATACTCTGGCAGAAAATTTGTCAACAGTTTGTTCATGTCCTGACAGTTGGCAGAAGACTGACATTAAGGGCAGTGAAGTAATTAATCTGGTGGAGAAAATTTCAAGATAGTTCAACATTTAGGCTATGGCACAGGTACTGCTGGCAGCTTTTAGCCAGGTATAGAGTGAGAATTGGGGGCAAATAGCAGAGCAGAATTTGAAAAATTTAAATTTTGGCCCATAAGGAAATACATGTTATAGGAGTAGGCAGAGAGATCATGAACAAAAATCAAATTGCACAGGAAACACTTCCCAGCATCAA
>RJWM01044632.1:0-13188 GCA_004363535.1 Dasyprocta punctata | reverse complement strand
TTTTTTTTTTTTTTTTGCGGTACTGGGGATTGAACTCACAACCTGGCAACTGCCGGGGCAGGCACTTAAGCCACTGAGCCAAACTCCCAGCCCTGGTTTTTTTGAGGCAGGGTTGCACTGTGTAGCTCAGGCCGGCCTTGCACTCGCATTGTAGCCCAGGCCAACCTCGAACTCACAACGCTTCTCCTACCTCAGCCTCCCGAGTGCTCTGATTAAATGCACAAATATTTGTGAAAACTTCATTTATAACTGAATTTTAAACATTAAAAATATGTATGATCAGATGAATGATGGACTAAATGTTTTTAATTTTATAATGGTATTATTCAGTAAGAGCCTGCTGACTGACACTCTTGGAACCCAATAGGTTTTTTGGGGGGAGGTAGTTTTATTGTGTAACAAACTAGGAAAGAACCTATGTGCCATAAACTCAAATCTACTCCCTCAGTTCAGTTGGTAGTCCAGGAATTTATGAGAAGCAAGAGAGGGGAGAGGGTTCTGTGGAACTGATAGCAGTCTGTTTGCAGCTGTATGTTATTTTTAAGTATGAGTTATGTTTTGCACAGTAGGTGTGGAACGGTACCATCACTGACCTGGAGATCTGCCTTGTCATGCTCATTTTTATTCTTAAAAAGTCAATTCCAACCCCAAAGAATCATTAAGGAATGACTTCAAACCAGGCTCCAACTCTAGAGCACATGCAGCCATGAAGTCATCAGTGGATTAACCTGTTTGTGAATGTAATGCTCTCAAGTTCCATTAAAGCTCTAGAAGTCCCCTCTCTGAACAGCAAACTTTTGAGGGACATTTGAGGTATAAACCAAAACAGAAGTAATGTACAGGTGAGTTACCTGTATGATCCTGTCTTGCTAGCCCTTCAGACCACCATGGGAAAGGAAGCAAAGACATTACTACAACAATGAATACTAAATTCCAGATACTTATCATATATGAAAATCAATTTAAAACATTGAATTGCTTGGTGGAAAAGATAAAATATTATGTAATAAAGTAAACAAAATAACTTGATTTCTATACATTCAGCTAATGAAAGTACAAAAAGAAAAATAAAGCCAGATTTTTCTTGAATATTAAAAAATACATGAATTGTGGAATCAAAGCAATATATAAAACTGAATAGACAAAAATCAAATTTTTATTTTTTTATTTAATAAAAGGGCGTATTTATGTTTACAAACAAGTTTCAAAAACAAAAGGAAAACATGTATGCTTCTACTTATTAACATTTTTCAAAACTATGAGTGAACTGTATTGATTTTTCTAACTCTTAAGAGACCTTCACACAGCATGACAGCTGTGGGCATTTTGAAAAAATCAAATTTTTAGAAAAGGACCAAACCTGCACCTAGTGTAAGTCTTTGTATTTTAAGCAATTGATCCTGAGGCAAAGAATACACGATAGCTTTTTTTTTTTGGAAGACAAATATCCAAATCAAAGAATAGTATGTAGGTTGGGAGCTTAAAAATTAAAGTAACAAAAGTCATGTGTCCTGGTGGCTGTCATCTCATAAGAGGCAATAAATGGTCACAGTAAAACACTTAGTACTTTTGTTTATTCAACACACTGTAATGTTTGTGAGACATTGTGTTATGGCTTGTATTCAGATGTCCCCAGAAGCCTCAAGTGGTAATAGATGGGACTTTTCAGAGGTGACTGGATCTAGGCTTTGTACTGCTGGGGCCAAGGACATGATCCTGGGATTGATTCACGTGCTATGCTGGGATTAAGGGTGTGACAGCTATCCACCCTAAGGGCGGGTAGCCTGGGTGAGATATAAGGGACTGAAAGAGCTGTGGTTCTGGCTTATCGCTTACTTTTGCTGTCTTCTGCCTGTCATGAACTGCTTCTCCTCTACTATGCCCCCTGCCATGCCATCCTTCCTTGGAGGAAGCTTATTATGTACTGAAATCTATTCAAACTGTGAGCAGAAATAAACCTTTCCTCATTAAATTTTGGTTATCAGATATTTTGTATCAGTAATGAGAGAAAAGTAACTAAAACACTGAAAGAGGAACTTATGTGTTTGAGAAACCCGTGAGAGGGAAATCAAATTAGGAAAATAATAACTCATTAGGTAAATGTAGAGGTAAAAATATGAGTGAAACCACCATAAAAAAAGAAAGCCAAATTATGATTTACTGTATGAGTAACTGCTTAAATTCACTGGTAATTAGAGATATTATTATGTGATATCAGATATTCTTAAATTTAACTGATTGGCATACATTATTTGAAACAGAAAGGTAAAAAATATTTTAGCTAGTATATATTTGCAATACAGTATGAAGACATTCATTATGAGGAGTTGGTATGCATACCAATATATAGTCTCTTTTACTTTCCTTCACCCTTCTTCCTATCTCTCTCCATCACTAGACCTACTTCCCATCTACAATAAGTTTACTTCCCTGTTTTTTAACATTAATTGTGTTCTTTAAATTATTTATACTTCAGGATTCTCACTTAAGAAAACCCATGCATATTTAACCTCTGCATCTGATTTATTTTGTTTATCATTACAGTATCAATGTTTTTCCATTTTCCTGTAAATAACTCAAACTTATAATTTTTCATGTCTAAGTAGTACTCCTTTACACACATATACAAATTTTTCTTTGTACCTTGATGGACATAAAGGTTGTTTGCAATAGAAATATGTAAATGTTAGAAAATGACATTGAGAGCCATACACTTTTGATGAAATTATGAATGAAAGGAAGTTGAACATTTTTGAAAAGTTAATGTTTTTACAGATAATTTATTTCCAGAAAATTCTTGCAATGACATATGAGCAGTCATGTAAGCAGTTAGTATGTAGTTCTTCAAAATGGTAGAAAATTAAAAACTAATCATAAATTCAAGAATTTTGGAATTTAAGAATTATATATTACACAAATATTGGCCTCATTAATACAGTTCTACTTTCTTTGTTATGCAAATTACCTGTAAAATTAATAGAGTTTAAATATAATGATATTTTCTCAATAAGTTAACAAAAATGTAGCAACACATTTTTTTGTCTCAGAAAGTATGAATCAATATTAAAATAACCTTGATAACAATGAAAGAAACCAATATCTCTCCTCAAAAAGAGGGAAATGTAATTGTTTTATAAAACAAATCATTTCAAATGTTTTTTTTGATTATAGGAAATACAAAAAGAAGAAAAAATTGAAATAGGATATACTTTTAAATGAAGCACAACTTTTAAAAATTACACTATTTTGCATGTTCAAAACTTTTAGTAACAAAAATATCAAAGAAAATTATAATCAGTAATTGATTTTTAAGTTCACATATGTATATATTATTTAGCCATATAAACATACATACTTCATTTTCATCATATCAAACATCTATGATATTATTTTATTTTATTTTATTTTATTTTTTTTTTTTGCGGCACCGGGGATTGAACTCACAACCTCGCGCCTGCCAGGGCAGGTGCTTAAGGCACTGAGCCAAACTCCCGGCCCTGGTTTTTCAAGGCAGGGTCGCACTGTGTAGCTCAGGCTGGCCTTGCGCTGGCGTTGTAGCCCAAGCTGGCCTCGAACTCACAACGCTCCGCCTACCTCAGCCTCCCGAGTGCTGGGATTAAAGGCATGCGCCACCACGCCCGGCTTATGATATTATTTTAAATATATCTTCCTTATATATATTTTGATGATTGAATAAAAGTTTCAAAACAAATGAGCAAAATATTTGTATTCATTATTAACAAATAACTATTGAGTGTTAACTATGGATTGTTTAAAGAACACTCAGATCTGGGGTAAGTTATAACACCTTGGTACAGTGCTTCCTTAATATATACAATGCCCAGAGTTCAATTACTAGCACTTCCTAAAATATTGGTGGCTTATCAATGACATATGTATTTGCTTTTCTTTCAAGACAGTACATTGTTCAGGTAGGAGTTGTTTTTCTAAATTAAAACCTCAGTGCTCTGGTTAAATTTCTGAGTTGGCACTTTGTGATAAATAAGTGGATTTTAGGTTCTGATTTGGGCACTTATCTCTGAAACTCACTATCACTGCCCTAAACAATCAAGGAGAAAGCCAAAGTTTCTTTTAAATGTGTATGGTCAATTGTGTCACCATTGTTTGAATACTTCTTGCATAGGCATCACTATTTTGTAAAAGAGTTGTGAGGAGTGTCAAGTGCCTAGAAAATCTGCAAGCGATGATCAGAATATACAGTGAAAGCCTGTTATAGAAGAGATATATTGTCATTCATCCTTCTCAAAATACTTTTCCTTGCATTGAATACACTTACCCCTTCCTTGCCATTTTCTGAGTAGTTCTAGAAGTCCTCTTCCAAGAATGTCTTACGAGGACTAATCAGAATACAGTGCTGTTTCTGAGTGCCACAGGATGGAAAGGCAGACATGTAAAAACACAAGGGCATGTCCTCTTCCACATTACTCATTGGATCCAGCACTGTGATTTTTGGCTCTTCTTCTGAGTCAAAACCTTCATCATTACTGTTCTAAATATATGCATGCTTAATTTTTGGTCTCTGAATAATGTTCACTTGTATTGCAAACATAGAAAATTAATTTTTTCAATAAGTTATTCATAGTACAGACTCTTTATTGTATTTATGTTTCCTAGGATGTTCCAGTGATCTTTGTTCACACAACTGGGTTGGGTATGGAAATAGTTACTATCATTTTTCCAGTGAAGCCAAAACCTGGGCAGAAAGCCAGGCTGCCTGTGCAGAGTTGAATTCTCACCTTCTGAAGATAGACACTGAAGAAGAACTGGTACGTCACATAATCCTACCTTTGCATTAAATTGTATCTTATTTGATTAGGAAGTAGTAATAACAAAATTGTACAGCAAGCTGAATAGTAGTTTTTATTTGACTTAATTTTCTTAAGGAGAAAAGAAAGAAACTCCACCATTAGACTATTTACTGTTACAAAGAAATCGAACTACTAAAGAGATAATGTCTTGTGGTTTGGCCTATAAGTATACTAAGTGGGTATGTGTGAGAACATGGAAGTGGTTTTTCACCACTAACTTTTGAGTCAGGAAGGAGAAGACCATGACATACATGGAGTTATATTTGTGCATGTTTTCTCCCAATAGGAATTGTTATTAGTGTTTGAAATGACAAGTTGGATTGTTTTCAAAACCAATGAAAAAGATGTGTCCTGGATGAGGGAATATGTCTCCCAATTGAAGAATAGTTTGTAAGTGCCTTTTGAAAAACTGCATTATCTGAGAGCAATGTGTGTGTGTGTGTGTGTGTGTGTGTGCACATGTGTGTGTATTTATAAAAGACACAGAGACAATAACCACACCAAAAAGCAAAGAAAACCAATATGCAGAAAATAATTGGAAAAATTAACTTACCCTCTCTAAATAATCTTTACATGTTTAATGTACTACACATTTTGAACTAGATTTTGGAGAAATTGGTACATAGTTTAGCTAAATTGAGAAATCTAAAGACCTCTGTTATGTCATTGGTTTCTTAGTTGATGCATAATTCTACTTGCAATAATAGAATCGGGTTAGAAGATCAATATTTTCTGTTAAGGTTATTGTTTTATAATTAAAGGTATCAATATATCTTATTTTTTAAATATTCCCGATATTTTGACATGTTATTTTCTGTTTGTAGTACTTGTCACATTATGTTTTTGGATTATATTATAGTTAATATTCAGTTTGATATGAAATTATTGTTTTCAGAGATCACACCTTGCTTTTTTATTAAGTTGTTATCTTATTGTTTTCACACAGATTTTTTATTTTGGAAAGCAAAAACCAGAATTGTCCTTATATGATGGGAAACTCTATTTATCTGGGAGACTGCTCATCTAGGAAAATTTATATCTGTGAGTTTGATATATAACAAAATTTGCTTTAAACTAACTTTCTGTTATTAAAAAATAGCTGTTAATTACAAGATTCATTGTTTATTTGTTGATCTTCTAATTTTTTTATTCTAAAGTGAATAAAGCCAAACAAAATAAAACAGAATAAAGCCAATACAAACAAAACAGTGAAAGTGATACAGGCCTTTGAAACAAGATAATAGGAAATCAACAATGGCTCTTATAATATCTTGTTATCTTCCAAATAGCTGCCCGTATCATCAGACCTAAAAAAACAAACAAAACAGAACAGATTAAAACTAATCAAAACAAAATAATGAAAGTGCTATAAGACTTTAAAACAAGATAATAGGAAGTCAATAATGGCTACTTTAATATATCTTGCTATCTTCAAAATAGCTGCCCATACCATCAGATATAATAAAATCAAAACAAACTAAACAGTATGAAGCCAAACCAAACAAAACAATGAAAATGATACAGGACTTTGAAACAAGATAATAGGGAATTTACAATGGCTACCACCTTCTCTTTTTAGATGTTTTCTCCCCTTTCACTTTCAGAATATCTATTGTACATTTTGAATCCCATTAACTCCTTTAGCTTTTTATACAATGGAGACAACATGATATTCACTTATGTGGCTGTGAACCATTTCAACCAAGAGCATGATCACAAGTTGCATCCATTTACCTACAAGAACCTCATGATTATCCTTCTTTTTATCTGAGTAGCTTTCCATTGTATAAAAATGCCATATCTTTCTTAACCATTCCATGGCTGATGGGCAAGTTACCCCTGCTTTTTTCTGGTTCCCTATCACATGGTGCATTGTTTTCTTCCTTTGATTTTCACTCTATGAATTTACTTTTGAACAAATATATTTCTTGTATACCATATATTGATGAATCTCATTTCTTTTTATTGTTGAATTGAAGCAATCTACATTACTGGTTATGGCCAACATGCACTGGTTCATCTCCATCATGCTTTTTTCCTGCTGTTCACTCCCTACTTTTCCCCCTCCATTCAATTGTCTGCCTCTCTTAGTAATCCTGCTCTGATGCTGTTCCTGAAGCCATGGTCATTTTAATCTCTCTCTAGAATACTCTTTAGTACTCTTTGTAGGGTTGGTTTGGTGGTCATAAATTCCTTCAGTTATTCTTTGTCATGGATGTATCTTAGCTCTCCATCAATTTTGAAGGTAGTTTTGCAGAGTAAAACAATCTAGGTTGGAAACTGTTTTCTTTCAGGACTTGGAACACTTCACTCCAAGCTTCTATGGACTTGATGCCTTGTGTTGAGAAGTCAGCAGTGATTCTGATGGGTTTTCCTTTATAGATGATCTGTTTCTTTTTCTAACAGCCTTTAATAATCTGTTCTTGTGCTGAATTTCTGGGATCTTGATTATTATGTCTGAGTGTAGATTTATTTTGGTTATGGTTAGTTGTAGTTCTATATGCCTCAGTTATCTATATGTCAGGTACTTTTCCCATGCTTGGAAAGTTTTCTGATATTACTTCTGAAAACAGTCTTTTTATGCCATTTGTGTTGACTCCTACTTTTTCACTGACATCTATCAGCCTTAATTTATTTTTCTTTGCATCATCTTGTAGATGTTGAATTGTTATTTCCTGGTTTCTTGTTACTTTTAAGAGATCTTTCCCTTTGTGATTGCTAGCTGCCATCCTGTCTTTAAGTCTGCAAGTGTTATCTTCAGTTTTTTTCAAGTGGTTTTTGCCAGTTTTCAATTAAGTTTTTAATTTTCTGGATATCTCTTTGCATCTGTTTCATGAATTCCAATTCTACTACATATTGTTTATTCAAAGTTTCCCTCATTCTCCTATACTTTTTTCTTTGTCTTATTTAGATATGCTCAGCAACACTTTATTACGTTTCTCATTTCTTCTTTTGCCTGAGATATTATTTCTTATCTGATTTCTTTTACAGACTCAAGAAGTAGTTTCTTTACTTCAGGCACCATCATCCCAGAAATTTCAAGTGTGTCACTTTCACTTTATTCCATATCTATCTGCTGGACTTGTTCTATTTGGGTTGGGAGCCAGAGATTGCCTTTTGTGCCTTCATTTGGACATTTTCCTGATTTCCTATGGATGAGCAGTTTGTGGGATCCCAGGTGCTTCCCACATTTGCTACCAATCCACGGTTTAGGGGGATGGATCATTTCTCCTAATCCTAGTTCCTGGGTAGGCATTGGGGTATAGGGTTGGCTTCTCCATACACCCAAGGCTTCTCTAAGGAATGGCTGGCTGGTTCTCCTGGCCTATGTTGGTTACAGGTCCCTGAAAGTGATGGTGGCTGGCAGGCTTTATGGAGTGGGGCTTACTACTTCTCCTCCAGGCCCACACTGGCTACCCATTGGAAAGTCCTGATGACACCTGGTGTGTAAGCAGTGGCTAGGCTGGCTGATTCCCCCTACCCATGCTGTCCAGCTGCTGATCTTATAATTTTTAACTAAATTAGTTTTGAATATATTTTTACTGCATTCAGAATTATTTTTTCTTGCATTCAGAGTGTTCATATTCAAGTTTTGACTTTGCAAGCTGTATTGGAAATAGACAGAACTTCCCAATTACCAATTTTGGGGTGTAATTTTCCTCCGTGTCACAATTCAAGTTGATATTAAATCATGAATCAAAATTAGCAAATAGCTCCTCCCACCACACTGTGGGACCAACAGCACATACAGGGGAAAAGCTTAGGACTTGGTAACTGGCCCTTTACTTTTGTCAGTTTTTTTTCTTTTTTTCTTTTTTTATCCTTGTTCCTCTTTTTTTCTTCCTTTCTTTTTTCCTTTTTCTCTCATTTTTCCTTCTTTTCTCTCTTTGCTAAATATTTGGAGAGAACTTAAGTCACAGAAAATTTATCCCATTCACCAAACTCAAAGAACAAGTTTGGATAGTCCTCAATAATCCTTCACTGTTTCCTTTTTACCCCTTTAGTTTCCCAAATCTGGTACAATAATTCTTTGTCCTCCAGTCTTGCTTCTACTTCCTTTTTGGTTATATTTGTTTTATATAGTATCATCCTTTATTTCCCCACCACAGGGTAAAACGGCCCTACCAAGAGGAAACATTTTGCATACAAACTCTTAATTGAAGATTGGTTCTATTGTATAACTCTAGACTTTACTGCCATGGTCTAATGCACAAAATAGTTACCATAGTTTGTCAATCTCTAAATTGTGCTTAATGCTATAGTTATTAATAATTTTACTAATTCAGCTAGGATGTGATATCTGTTGTAGTCAGATAGTCTACCATCTGTAACAATACTGGAAAGTGCTAGGGCAATAACCTCATTACAAACCTACACAAAAGGAATGGAGACAGAATCAAACAGGTAACATCATCCCACTCTTAATAAATTGGGACGATAAGAACTTGGGACAGGCACAAACCAAGAATCTCCTACACACAAAAGGCATCCCTGAAGAACAGACTTTTCCTAGAGAGACCTTGATAGTAGTAATATAGCTACCTACTACAAAAACTCACAAGGATCATCACAGAAAACAAAATAAAGAATTTTTTAAAACATAAAATAGCAAGATGAAAAAGCAAAATTCAATCTCAGACTTTCCACCCACACAGAATAAATTCAGGAGATATCAACATAGAAAAATTTGGAAGACACACACTTGAAACTTCTGAAATGATAGAAACTGAAGTAAAAAAACAAATTCATGAGGCTATAGAGGAAGTCAGATCAGAAATAATCTTTCATGTAAACAAATAATTGTCAATATTTATAAAGGAAATGATCAGCAAATCTAGAGTAGAGATACATAAACAAATAGATAGTGATAGGAAGAGGATGGAAACCATAAAAGATCAATATAGGAAAGACATAGAATGCATGAAATGGATTCAAACAGCTATCAAGGTTATTAAAAATTCCATTGTAAGCTGGCAAAACTGTTTGAACAAAACAAGACAGACTTTCAGACCTTGAGGACAGGATCCCAGTTAATAATCATGAAAGGAAAGATCTCTTGAAAGGAATGAAAGAACAAGAAACAATAATTCAACAGCTGCAAGATGATACAATAAAAAATAATGTGATCAGTGTCAGTGAAAAAGCAGGAGTCAACATAAATCACATAAAAATACTTGTAGAAGTAATAGCAGAAAATTCCTCAAGCATGGGAAAATAATCTGACAAACAGATAAGTGAGGCATAAATAATTTCACTTAGCCATAATCAAATAAATCTACATTCAGACATATAATAATCAAGATCTCAGAAATATAACACAAGAACAGACTATTAGGAGCTGCTAGAGAAAAGAAATAAATCATCTATAAAGAAAAGCCCATCAGAATCATGGCAGGCTTCTCAATACAAACCCTTAAGTCAAGAAGAACTTGGAATGAATTATTTCAAATTCTGAAAGAAAACATTTTCCAACTCAGACTGATCTAACCTGCAAAACTGTCTTTCAAAATTAATGGAGAAATAATATACTTTTATGAAAACAACTGTTGAAGAAATTCATGACCAACAAACCAACACTACAGAGAGTACTGAAAGGTACTCTAGACACAATTGACCACAACTGCAAGAACAACAGAAAGAAACTACCAAGCAAAGCAAACAATTAAACGGGTAAAAAGTAGGGAACTGACAGCAGGAAAATAACAGGACAAAGTCAAACCAATACGTATCAGTTATAACCATTGTTATGGTTTATGTTCCTGTGGCCCCACAAAATCTCATGTAATCATGGCATGGACATGACTGAGTCCAGCATTAGTGACTGGTTTGTTGTCTGGTGCTGGGATTGGTGGTGTGGGTGTGGCACTCACTCTGGGGTGGAGCAGACATACAGTGTAAGGGTGGGAAGAAAGTGTGTCTTCCCTCTCTCTTGCTGGTTTGCCTTGTTGCTGCATGGCCATTAATGGTGGCCCCACCACGCCATGCTGCCTTGGAACCAACTAAGTAAGGAGTGAAATCCCCAAGACCTGTGTATGGGTTTTATCCTGTGTCCCCCGCAAAGTCTCATGTAATCTTGGCATGGACAGGGCTGAGTCTGGTGTTAATGATTGCTTTGTTGTCTAGTCCTGGGATTGGTAATGTGAGTGCTGCACCCGTCCAAGGGTGGAGCTGATCTACAGTGTAAGGGTGAGAGGAAGGTGCATCTTCCTCTCTCTCTCACTGGTTCACCTTGCTGTTTGGTGGCCACCATGAATGGCTGCCCTGCCACGCTATGCTGCCTTGGAGCCAACTAAGTATGGACTGAAATTCCCAAGGACTGTAAGAATTAAACCTTTTTTCCCCTAATTTTAGGCATCAGGTAGTCTGTCTCAGCAACAAGTGAAAAGTAACTAAGACAGAATTTGGTACCAGTTCAGTGGGGTTGTTAATGTGACTAAATCTGACCATGTGGATCAAGAGCCTTTGGGACTGGCTTATGGGAGGGTTCATAGAAAGTCTGCTGGTAAAGACCAGACTTGGGAGGTTTCTGCTTGGAAGACGAACTGCATTGGTTGTTGGACTCCACACTATGTGTGTTACAACTTGACTGAAAGTTTGTCTGCATTCTGCTTGTGCCCAGAGACTTTGCTTGAGACTGGGATTCAGGGTAACGGACTGATTAATCTGGCAAAGGAAATTTCAAGGTAGTTTAATGTTGAGGCAGTGGCCTGGCTATTATTGGGGCTTTTAGCCAGATTTATGTTGTGAATTAACAGCAGAGATCCCATCAGGATGATTGAAAATGTGTGTTTGCTGTGGATTATAAAGATAGAGCTGAGACCTCAACTGCTGAGAAGGAACAAAGAAATAAAAAAGACAGCCTGGGCCCATCTTGGGTAGCAGTGGACCTCCACCTTTTGCAGCCTCAAGCTAGCAAAGGTGAAAGAGTTTGCACAGAGGAAAAAGTCTCAGACTGCTGTGCTCCAAGGCCATGGGAGATTCCAAAATAGTGGTGACTGCACCAGATTCCAAAATGGTGGAAGCATAGGGAGGTTTTCCTCACACTCAAATTCAGAGAGCTCAGGGATCCAGGCACTCAACCTCTATAGCCAAGAGAGTGCAAAAGTTGGCTACTGCTCCAACTGTCAGTGGTCCTTGGTGGCATCCATGTGCATTGGTCTTAGGTGCCAGGAAAATGCACAAATTCTGAAACTAAGGCATCTTCCACCCAGGCTTCAGAGGGTAATATGTAAAGATATAAGGATGAAGTTAAGAGTGCAGTGGAGAACTCAGAAGTTAAAAAAAGCCAGGAATGTGAATCATCCAAGGAGAGCTGCAAAAATTTAGCAGAATGGGCCTAAGAGAGAAGCTGTGGGGGTTAAAACCCCTGGAAGTGCCATGGGGGGTGGAATCACTCAAACCCTTTGGAGCTCACAATTTGCCACAGATTGTTTCAGAAGCTGGACCTGCAACTATAGGACTTAATGTTTTCCCTGCTGGATTTTGGGCTTACTTTGGTTCTAATGCTTTGTATTCCCCTGTGTGTAACTTTTGGAATGGTAATGTTTATCTTGTGCCTTTACAAGTTGGAAGTGTTTAATCTCCTTTTCATTTGTACAGGGGGTTACATTTAAGAGTTTGCTATAGATCTTGGAGGAGACATGGGACTTGGACTTTTCAGTAATGCTGAAACAGTTAGGACTGTGGCAACTCTTGGGAGGCAAGGACTTATGTTATGTGCTATGTTCCTGTGGCCCCACCAAGTCTCACGTAATCATGGCATGGACATGGATGAGCCTAACATTCATAATTGGCTTGCTGTCTGGCCCTGGGATTGGTGGTGTGAGTGCAGCATCCACCCAGAGGTGGAGCCGACATACAGTGTAAGGGCAGGAAGAAGGTGTGTCTTCCCTCTGTCTGGCTGGTCTGCCTTGATGCTACAGTGGCCATGAATGGTGGCCCCGCCATGCCATGCTGCCTTGGAGCCAACTGAGTATGGTCTGAAACCCCTAAGAACTGTAAGAAATAAACCTTTCCTTTCCTAATTTTGGGTGTCAGGTATTCTGTCTCAACAATGAGAAAAAAGTAACTAAGATAAACATCAATGTAAATGGCCCTAATTCACAAATCAAAGGAAACAGACAGGCACAATGGATTAAGAAACAAGATCAAGTAATATCATGTATACCAAAAATACATTTAACATAAAAAGAAATTCATAGACTAAAATTCAAATGATGCAAAAACAATACTCCATGCAACAGGAACCCAGAAAAAAGCAGGAATAGCTAGTTTGTTTGTAGACAATGTGAACTTCAAATCAAGAATGATGAAAAGAGATACAGAAGGTCACTATATACTTGTTAGGGAAAAAACTCAA
>RJWM01044631.1:0-13199 GCA_004363535.1 Dasyprocta punctata | reverse complement strand
TGACTGGGATTGCATTGAATCTGTATAACAGTTTTGAAAGTATAGCCATTTTCACTATATTGGTGCTTCCTACCCAAGAGAATGAGATATGTCTCCATTTCCTAAAATCTACTTCAATCTCCTTTTTCAGAGTACTGTAGTTTTCAATGTAGAGGTCTTTTACATCCCTTATTAGATTGATTCCTAGGTATTTCTTTTTTTTTTTTTTTTTGGATGCCATTGTAAAAGATGTTGCTTTCCTTATTTCTCTCTCAGTTTGTTATTTGTGTACAGGAAGGCTACTGATTTTTGAGTGTCAACTTTGTATCCAGCAGCACTACCATGTTTACTTATTAAATAAACCAGTTTTTTAGTGGAGTTTTTGGGGTCTTCTATGTGAGGTACCATGTCATCTTCAAACAGCAGTAGTTGAACTTCTTCCTTTCCTGTCTTTATTCCTTTTATTTCTATCTCTTGTCCAATTGCTTCGGCTACAGTTTCCAGGACTATGTTGAATAAAAGTGGAGATAGTGGACATCCTTGTCTTATTCCTGGTTTTAGAGTGAAAGCTTTCAGTTTCTGTCCATTTAGTGTCATGGCGTGTTATTTTTGTTCATGGTGATTTTATTTCTTCTACACATGTTCCAATATGTTACAATCAAATTTATCAGTCTATTATTTTAGATTTCTGGTGTCGCTTCATACTTTCTTTAGAAAGGACTTTTTCTGCTTCAAGGTTGTAGTTAAATATTCCATGTTTTCCATTTTATTTTATTTTATTTTATTTTATTTTATTTTATTGAGACAGCATCTTGGCATGTAGCTCAGACTGGCCTTGAATTCACTATGTTGTTCAGGCTGGCCTTAAACTCTTGATAATCCTTCTGCCTCAGCCTTTTGAGTGTTGGGATTACAGACATGTGCCTCTGCACCTGGCTTCAAATATTTTCTTTTTTTGATACTAAAATCTTGGACACATATGTGCAATTCACTTTATTCTGAGGTATGAGATAAGGATTCAACTTTATTGTCTTCCAGATTCCATTCATTATCTCAACATTCTAAGTTTTTCCTGATATGTAGGACATTTTAAGATTAGAGTTCTGTACTTTGGAAACCTGGGTTTTTAAAAATACTATTTGCAAATCTGTTTTAGTAATTTATCTACCTCTCACTCACATTAGTTTATAATAAGTTTCTGAATATAATCTGCTCTGGTAATATGGAAAAAATGGAGTTTGTGTTTATGTTTGTTTTGTGATTTTTAAATGAGAGATGTCTACGTATGGAAATTACAGTAAGGGCAAGAATCAAAGGAATAATGAGAGTTTTGGAAAGAATTGTTGGACTAGTTTCATAGCCTGTTCTTACCCCCAACTTATGCAGTATTAGGGCTTTCTTCTTCACATTGATCACTATGATTATTTTGTTAATAATGTGATTAGTACTTTGATACTTTTTTTCTGATAGATTTCAGATTCTGGAAGAATTGGGAGCATGTCTAAGTTGTTAATTTGTCTTTAGCAAACACCAAAGCATTTGCCTTAGAAAATAGAGTGAAGGACTAAGTTTGTGAAGTCTCCAAACAATTCTTCTTTTTAACCCCAGCAATTTGTCCATTTTTTAGAACAAGAAGATACTACACATTGGTAGTCATTTTTCTGAACTTTGTGCAAGTTCACAAATATTTATTTTATGCTCTTTACATGAATAAGTTCACATTGTTAACATTGATGACAGGATATCAATAGCAATGGATCTAGTCCTTAGACTTGTGAAGTAAACACTTAATTCATCCAAGGTTACTAAGTTCATGGAAACTCAAAAAGTTATGGAAAAATCTCATGAGTTCAAATGTGAGAAACTGTACATTCATTCATTAACTGAGTGAACGTCACAGTGTTGGCCATATTTTCTCAATGACTAAGGAAAAAATGAGAAAATTGATGTTCCTATGGCTCTCTGACCTCTCTGAAGAAGTGTTATGCTAAGAAGATAAATTAGGAAACACTGAAATTTTCCACTTGAATCAAGTTTATGAGTCCACTTAAACAATCTTTCAGGATATTATTCTGTGTGTGTGTGTGTGTGTGGCACCGGGGATCAAACTCACAGCCTCAAGCCTGCCAGGCAGGTGCTTAAGCCATTGAGCCAAACTCCCAGCACTAGTATTTTGAGAGAGGGTCGCACTATGTAGTTCAGGTCAGCCTTGCACTCACATTGTAGCCCAAACCAAACTCGAACTCACAATGCTCCTCCTATCTCAGCCTCCAGGATATTATTCTTATCTTTATTCCTTTTATTTATTTCTCTTGTCTAATTGCTCCACCTGAAGTTTCCAGGACTATGTTGAATAAGAGTGGAGACAGTGGACATTCTTGTCTTGTTCCTGATTTTAGAGAGACAGTTTTCAGGTTGTTTTGCCCATTTAGTATTAATGCTGGCTGTTGGTTTATCATAGATAGCTCTTATCAGATTGAGATAAAGACAATTTTCCAATTTTCTGTAGGGTTTTTTATCATGAAGGGTGCTGAACTTTGTCAAAAGCTTTTTCTGCATCTGTTGAGATGATCATATGATTTTTGTCCTTGGCTCTGTTAATATGGTGTATTACATGCTTGAATTTACATATGTTGAACCATCTCTGCATCCCTGGAACAAATCCCATTTGATTATAGTGTATAATATTCCTGACAATTTGCTGCATTCTGTTTGCCAGTATCTTATTAAGGAATTTTGCATTTATGTTTATTAGGGAAATTGATCTGTAATTCTTTCTTAGTTGGGTCCCTCTCTGGTTTTGGTATCAGGGTAATACTTGCTTCCAGGAATGAATTTGGGAGTACTACTTCCCTTCCAATTTCATTGAAGAGTTTGAGAAGTAGTGGTGTTAGGTCTTCTCTAAGTTTCTTAGCGAGTTCAGCAGTGAATCTATCAGGGCTTTTCTTTGTTGATAGGTTTTTAATTACATCTTCAATTTCATTGATTGATATTGGTTTATTTAGGATTTTTATATCTTCTTGATTCAGCTTTGGTAATTCATATGTATCTAGGAATCTGTCCATTTCTTCTGTATTTTTCATCTTATTAGAATACAAGTTTTCAAAGTAAGTACAGGTGATCTGAATTTCTGCAGGGTCTGTTGTGATTTCCCCTTTTTTATTCCTAATTTCATGGATTTGAGTCTTTCTTTTCTTGATAAGGCTGGATAAGGGTTTTATTTATTCTTTCAAAGAACCAACTCTTCAATTCATTGATTCTTTGTATTGTTTTTTTAGTCTCCAGTGTATTAACTTCTGCTCTGATCTTTGTAACTTCCTCCCTCGTATGAGCATTGGGCTTAGCCTGCTCTTCTTTTTCTAGAAGTTTGAGGTTCATCATTAAGTTGTTTATATGCGCTTGCTCTGTTTTCATGGCATAGGTATTTACTGCTATAAATTTCCTGCTTAAAACTACTTTCACTGTGTCCCACAAATTCCAGTGTAAGAGGAATTTTCCCTGTTAATAATACATGGTTTGTACTGCTCGCCCACCCCACCCCACCCCCCCGTTCCCAGGAATTAAGCTGTTACAATTTATAGCTGCCCAAGGACAGAGCTGACCGAAAAACTGGGTTATGAGATAAAAACTGCCCCTTCTCATGACCAAGGAATTTACAACATGTACTTTTCCAGAGCATCTGCCGCCCATATTAGGAAGCGCCCACCGCCGCCCAACCTCAGACCTCCCTATGGTTACTTTCTCCAATGAATGTAAAGAGCCATTTAAATTAACCAATGCCATCTGCTTCTGTACCCGTGCTTGCAAAGACCCCTCCTCCCTTTGTTCTATAGCTTATAAGCCCTGCTCAGGCTCAATTCAGGGCTCTCTGCTCCTGTGTGTTCAGTGAGCCCCACGCATGCTTGGACAATAAAAAGACCCCTTGCCAATTGCATGAGAAGGCGTCTATTGGTGTCTTCCTATATGCGGCGGGCGTCTCGACCCTCACACCAGTATGTTGTATTGTCATTATCATTCAACTGTAAAAACTGTCTAATTTCTTCTTTAATTTTATCTGTGACCCATTCATTGTTCAGTAGGGTGCTATGTTTATTAAGTTCCTGTGGTCTCTTTAGCCATGGATTTCCAATTACATTGCACTGTGATTTGATAGCATGCATGAGATAATTTCAATTCCTTTGCATATACTTAAGAACATTCTATGAGCCAATATGTAGTCTGTTTTGGAGAAAGTCCCATGTGCAGCTGAGAAGAATGAGTATTCTGATGTTGTTGGGCAGAACACTACACAGACATCTATGAAGTTCATTTGTTCAAAAGTTTGGTTCACTTATAGTATTTCATTATTGATTTTTTTGTCTAGTTGATCTGTCTTTTTGTGACAGTGAGGTATTGAGATCTCCCACTACAGTTGTATTAGGGCTTATTTGATTTTTCATGTCCATTAGTATTTGTTTTATATAGTTGAGTGCACTGGTATTTGTTGCATATATATTTATGATTGTTATCTCTTCCTCTTGGATTGTTTCTTTTACGAGGATGTAGTAACCTTCTTTATCTCTTCATCAGTCTTGGCTTGAAATTCACTTTGTCTGTAAATAGAATAGCAACCCCTGCTTTTTTCAGTGTTCCTGTCACATGGAGTATTGTTTTCCATCCTTTGACTTTCAGTCTATGAATTTCTTTTTGAATTAAATGTGTTTTTTGTATGCAGCATATTGTTGGATGTTGCTTCTTAATCCATTCTGCCATTCTGTGGTTTTTGACTGGTGAATTGAGACCATTAACATTGATGGTTATAACTAATATGTATTATCCTTATTATATTACTTTCTTGTTGTTGATTCCCCCCTTTTCTTCCCCTCCCTCTAGTTGTTTGCCTTGCCTACTGGATTCCTTCTGTTGGGGTTCATGGAGCTGTAGACATTATCAACTGTATTATCTTTTTCTATAATGTCCTTCAGAATCTTTTAGAGTGCTGGTTTGGTGGATATAAAATTCCTCAGATGTTCTTTGCCATTTAAGTATCTTATTTCTCCATCAGTTTTTAAAGATAGCTTTGCAGGGTACATGAATTTGGGTTGAAAGTTGTTTTCCTTTAGAGCCTGGAATACTAGCCAGACATGGTGGTACACACCTTTAATCCCAGCACTCGGGAGGCTGAGGCAAAAGGATCTCTGTGAGTTCAAAACCAGCCTGGGCTACAAAATGTGTTCAAGGCTGGTCTGAACTGCATAGTGAGACCCTGTCTCAAAAAAATAGGGCTGGGGATTTAGCTCAGTAGTAGAAGTGCCTGCCTGGCAGGCACAAGATGTAGGTTTGATCCCCAGTACCAAAAAAAAAAAAAAAAAAAAAAACTTGGAATACTTCTCTTCAAACTCTCTTTGACATGATGACATGAGAGTTTGTGCTGAGAAGTCAGCTGTGATTCTGATGCGCTTTCCTTTGTAGGTGACTTGTTTCTTTTTCCTAACAGCTTTTAAGATTCTTGTGTTAAATTTCTGAAATCTTGACTATGATATGCCTGGTAAATTTTTTTGATCATGGCTAGTTGGAGTACTATATGCCTTGCTTATTTGTATGCGAAATTCTTTCTCTGCCCCAGGAAAGTTTTCTGCCATGACATTTGTGAACATTTTTTTAATGTAATTTGTGGTATCTCCTGCTTTTTCATTGACTCTAATCACTCTTTGTTTCATCTAGCAGCTGTTAGATTGATTTCTCATGGTCCCTGGCTATTTTTGAGAAATCTTTTTTTTCCTGGTTGCTAACTGCAAGCCTGTTTTCAATGTCTGAGATCCTGTCCTCACATTGGCCTAATCTCCTTTGAATACTTTCAATGGAATTTTATTATCCTGGACATCAGCTTGAATCTGCTTTATAGAAGTCTTTAATATGTCAATGTTGCTCTCTGAGGTTAAAATTTAAAATGAATTAAGGAGAAAATAAAGAAGAGGAAGAGATTAGAAGTAAGGTTGGAAGACAAAGGGAGTTCATGCCATCTTTGGGAAACTGGTGCAGAGGATTGACAGAAACGAGAGATGGAAGAGATAAAAGGAAGAACAGAACAGAACCACAACTACAAAGAGGATCATAACCACATTCATACTCATATAAAAACAAAATCAGACAATGAAGGAAAACGGAAAAAGAAAAGAAAAGAAAAGAAAAGAAAAGAAAAGAAAAAGTCCACTTCCAGGATTCTCTCTGGTTTCACTAGTAGACAACCTGTGGAAACAAAGTCCCAGTTCATGCAGATCTATCCCAGAAAGCCAGCAGTAGCTTTTTGGTGGAGTAGTGAATAATCTCAGCAGGCCTGTCCTGAGACCAGACTCACTGGGCTTGCTGCCATCCAAGCAATTTCCATGGGTCTGAACCCAGCTGGGAGCCTCTAGATGGAGCCAGCAGCAGTTCTGGGTTCTAAGTTCAGCCAGATGGCCTCCAAGATGGCTCCCAGCCAATCACTCTCTCCCACAGGAGGACTAAATCCTCTGCACACACTGCCAGACAGTGCAGTCCTTCATGTCTGCTGCTCCCCTCTTGTTGTAGTCAGGGGTTGCAAGGAGAACAATTACATACAGGACACAGAATTTGTAATATTATTTTATGATGGCCACCCAGAATTAAATACAAGAAAGTACAGAAAATCTGTCCAAAACACTGAAGACCTAGGAAATCCAGCCAAGGGCCTGGATCCCACAGCAATGTCCTGAATGAGTCCATTTGAAGACCTAGAGCCCATGACAATGCCTCCCATGAGTTCAACTGGAGGCTTAGAGCCCATGACATTGACTCATGCAAGTCTATTTCATGAATCTGCACTGGGAAGGCCCAGAGGTCAGTGGTGGCAACTAGAAAGTCTGTGCCAGGAGGATGAAAGATCTGTGCCAGTAGGTTGAGGGTTCTGTACTGGAGCCAAGAAGCAACACTCAAAATAGGGACCAAGGTTCCCCTGAAAAGTACCACAGCCATCCTCAGCAACAACAAGGTCCCAAGCCAATGTGACAACTTCTCCTGGAGATTAAACAGCACATATCTTCCCCTCCAGAGCCAGGAAGTGATGCTCAAAGTAAAGACCAAAGCACCCCCAAAGTGAACCGCAACCATTCTCAGTAACAAGGTCCCGCGCTCCTCCAATGATAGTGGCCAAATTCATATCAGGGAATCCAGCATGGCAAGATCGTCCTGGAGAACCAGTGGCTCCAAAGAACAGCAACACTTAGGAGAACCCACAACACCCCGCTGTTCCTCTCCATGTCTCCTTGTATGCTGGCAACAGTCCTCAGGTAGGCTATCTACACTCAGCACTATACTGATTTAATTCAACTGGTGTTAATTGACTACCAGTTTTTAATCTATAATGCCTCTACTGCCATGTCTCTCTACAGAGGCCCCTGGGGTTGCCAGTCATTACCATCACCATGTGTTCACAGGTTCAAACCACTCCTCTCATGCAGCAAGTCCTGTCTCAAGAAGGTACCATTGGCTACCTCCTTCTTTGTTGAAGTTTCTCTCTTCACTCTCTCTGTGGGCTTCAATTTGTGCTTCAGATTCTTCCTGGGTCCAGTGAACCTACTTCCCTCCTTATTGTCTTCCCTATTATGATATATTTTAGTGTCTGCCTAGGTGATTTCTGATTATGAGAATCTGCTCATCTGCTTTTTGGTCTCGTACATTGCTGTAGTCAGGGATTAAAAGGAAAACAGCTACATACAGGACACGTAATTTATAGAATAATTTTATAATGATCACCCAAAGATTCAAACATGAGACATGCAGGAAATCTGTCCAAACACTAAAGACCTCAAAAAATCCAGCTGAGGGTCTGGATCCCATGGCAACATCCTGCATGAGTGCAGCTGAAGACCTAGAGTCCATGACAATGATTCGTGCAAGTCTGTTTCACAGATCTATGCTGGGAAGGCCCAAAGGTCAGTGGTGGAAGCTAGAAAGTTTATGCCAGTTGGATGAAGGATCTTTGCCAGCAGGCTGAGAGTTCTGCACTGGATCCAAGAAGCCATGCTCAAAATAAGGATCAGGACTCCCCCAAAAAGTACCATAGCCATCCTCAGTGACAATGAGGTCCCAAGTTCCTCTAATGATGAGAAAAGCTGAGTTCATATCAGGAAGCCAGCATGACAAGCATCTCCAGGAAATTAAATAGCACATAATCTTCCCCTTCAGAGCCAGGAAGCAATGCTCAAAGTAAGGGTCAGAGCTCCCCTAAAGTGAACCACAGCCATTCTCAGAGACAACGAGGTCCCAAGCTCCTCTGACTATGAGAACAGCTAAGTTCAGATCAGAACAGCTTGACAAGCTCCTCCAGGAAAGCCAACAGCAACAGGAGAACCAACACCACCAGAGAGAACCAATAACACTAAACTCTTCCTGTCTAGTTCTCCTTTTTATCCTGGCAACAGTCTTCAGGTGGGCCATCCACACTCAGCACCACAGTGATTCAGTTCAGCTGGTATTACAAATTGACCACCAATTTTCAATCCACCACATACATTTTCTATAGAGAAATGACTATTCAAGATCCTTCACCATTTTTTAACTTGGTTGCTTGTTTTCCCTTTAGATAACTCATAGGAGATTTTTAGTATTCTAGATATTAACTCCTGTTCAAATACAATACTTGAAGATAATTTATCTCATTCCATAGGTCGCCTTTTCATTCTGTGGATGCACAAAAGTTTTAAATTTTAAGGTAATGGAATTTATACATTTTTCTTTTCTTGTCTGTGTTTTTGATATCATAACCAGTGGGTCCTTTTACTCTTGAAAGCATTTTTATTATAATAATCAGACAGAGACAAAAAATAAAAAATGAAAATACTTAAAGAAAAAGTTTCTCAAAAGGGTTAACACTTATGCCTAATGAATCCATGCCAGATTCTTGTTGTTCTTGGAACTATAGACTTCCTGTTTTCTTCTCCAATACGCAATTTGAACACCTAGTTCAAACCAATCTTTCCCTCTCTCCTTCTCCACCTCGCTGGGAATTGGATCAAGGATTTTGCATGCTATATAGACACTCTAACACTGAGCTAAGCCTCTGTCTTGGTTCAAGCATATAGATATTTTTCTTCTATGCATTCTAGAGTACTAGCTCTGCAAAATCATTCAGTCCTGCCAACATTCATTCTTTGACAAGTCTCTTTCTATATTAAATCTAAATCACCCTTTGACTTCAAGCTTCAACTACATAGACATGTTCTCATTGAAAGGGGAAGACTCTTCTGGGGCTTCTCATCCACACCATTTCACGTGTCGCAGTAATGTGAACCATGGTTGTACAACCAACATCTTCCCTCTGCCTTACACTAATGGTTTCCTGACTCACTTTCTTTTCTGGGCTTCAAAGAGCTCTATACTTTGGCCTGAGATCATCCCGTAACATTTATTTGGTAACCTTTTTCTTCTTTTCAGGGAAGTTTCTACAGATTCCATTGTCTAGAAATCCCATTTGCACTGGTATCTGGCTTCTCTTTTGCCCCATTTAATCCATTATATCCAGACTGGCAAGCTCCAGCAGGCAGCTATAGCAAAGAGTATCACATAATGTAGAGCAATAGCACTGAAGGAATCCAGGGATCTAAGTGGAAAGTGAAATGGCTTCACAATTTAAAAAACAAGGTTAGATTTGAATGGTACTTCACCTGCCCATCTGCCCAGTAGCTGAATGCTGATCATAGCTCCTTCTTTCTCAGCATTCATAAGTCCTAAGTCCTCCCCATTTTCCTATTTCCTCTATTGCTGCTATCAATAGCTTTGCTTAGGGTTGGGGGTGTAGCTCAGTGTTAAGAGCACACTACTTAGCATGTTCAAGGCCCTCATTCACACCAATACCCCACCTCAAAAACTGTGAAGTTCAGGCAACTACCATCCATCACTTGGATTTTTCCTTGCCACCCTTTTGCATCAAGATCTTATTGATTACAGGCCAATCTGACTTCACTTCTTAGCCAATAATAAATACACCAGATGTCATCTACTAAGGCTGTAGTGTGTGTAAAGCTTGCAATTAATGACATTTTACACATTAATTCATTTCATTTCATCCTCTAAAAATCCTAAGAGGAAGGTTTATTTACTCCATCTTACAGATGAGAAAAAGTAGACTTAGATACACTAAATAATTTGTCCAAGGTGACTTCCATGTTCAAGGAATGCAAAGCAAAATTTAAACCCGTATCTATCTTCCAAATATACCTCCTTTTGATTACATAGATTTGTGATTCATTTTTGCCCCTAGAGACTACACATCTCAATATCCATGTTAAAAGAAAAAATACCTCTTTCCTATATTCAGAAGTCAAAAATATATATCAGCACTTACTTTTTAACATGTCTTCATGTTTATCTTCATGGTCTATATCGGGTTAACAAACTACAGCCTGCATACCATAGTTTAGCCTATAAGCTAAGAATAGTTTTTAAATTTTTATATGGTTGAAAAATACTCAAAGAATACTATCTCATCACATATGCATATTGTATAAAAGTCAAATTTCAGCACCATAATAGATTTATTGGAACATAGCCATGATATTTATGTACTTATGGTCTACAGTCACTTATACACTGCAACAAAACTGAGTAGTTGTAATAGACTGTATGGGAAACAAAGCTCAAAGTATTTAACATCTTGCTATTTAAATGTTGTCAGCCCTTGGACTATACTCCATGATGAGATCTAGAATTCGCCCTTGCTTCTCTGAACTAACAAATCTTTCGTTATCAACCCATAGCCTAGCTGAGATATATGTGCAAGTCTTACCTCTGCACAGCTTCCCCGTTCTTTGTTCTGTCCGGCTATTAGCTATATCTACCTAGCATGACAATAGGAATGACAAATGCCAAGATGATATTTGTGAGAGCCATCGTGGCAGGTTAAAGGAGCAGTACTCAGAGGTCACTTGCAAATGCTTACCAAGATCAGCAGGTTATATGACTGCAGGTGGTGGAAGGGAGACCAGTCATGGGAATACAACCTGAAGAAGATAGTAAACAGGTAAAATTCAGAAACAGGGGGAGTTAGAATAAGAAGCAAGGCCTCCCTAAACCAGGACACCATGGAAAACCTCAGTCAGGGAGTCACTTGGGGAGTAGGGGCTGGGACAGGACCAGTGAGGCACAGGGTGGAAGACACCATCCTGACCTTTGACTTGACACTGGGCACGGTGGGGCTGCAAGACAGAGAAACAGGGGCTATGACTTCTGTGAACCAGAGCTGGAGAAAAGACTCCCAAACAGTGTCAGCAAAGGCTGTTGCATATCCAGCCCCAGATGCCACTGAAATTGTGGGCCAGAGAGAGACTTGATGCGTAAAGGCATAGAAGAACATAACCAGGAGTCACAAAGGGTGGAGAAGACTCTTGAAAGTCCAGGGTGGGGACTGTCTTCTGCCTGACCCCAGAGGTCACTGAAGTCACAAGCGAGAAAAAGGCAACAGGAGCAGAGGCAGAGATGAGAGCTGGGAGCCCAGAAGACTTGGGGAGGGGAACAGGAGTGCCACCGGGGAACCCAAGGTTGACATCTACTTGAAAGAGGGGCACAGGTGCCCTGCCAGCATATTGAGAACATTAGAGGCTCCTAAGCATGTCAGCCTAAGGACAACAGCATGGACATGCCACTTTAAGACATTTACTATAAGCAACAAAGCAGGGTAATTTTCTACTTTGTTTCTCTTGATTGTTTAATGTGTTTAACTTTGGCCCTTTTATATATGTATAGCTGTGCATATAAGTTTCCTGCTGTTTCTTCTGTAACATTCAGTGTTGTACAGTCACATGCATCCATATCCATAGTTGTTTCTTAGCAATATCAAACTTTTCTTGACTTTTAGTTGAGTGGATGGATACAATCTTCCTCTCTTCTCTCATCTCCCATTTATAATCTCTTCCTTTCTCTACTTCCTTTACTTCCCCCCATACACCTTCTTCTGTCTCCTGGCTCTTCCCTTTTCATCCTTTTTGTTTCCTTTTCCTTTCCATCTTTTTCATATAAATACATATGAATGGTATATATGTGTATGATTAAGGTTTAATTTTTTATTACACTCCTTGTCTTTTCCTGGGATAGCAAAATAGTATATCTTAAAAGATGTTCTCAATTACCTAATATGATACAAGGTTAGCTTCATCATCGATGTTACCCATAGTTACTCTTTCCTCTCAAAACCATGTTGCCATGTTGGAGTGGAAACTGCCATTCAGAACAGACCAGGAGGAAACTCTCAAACAAGAGACATACCCACAACCCTGGGCACATTACAAAGAGAAAGTCAGCAAAAAGACCTTCATAGGACAATAGTGTTCCCATCTGACCTACAAATCTCTACACAGAATCAACTATAATGAGAAAAGAAGGCAAAAAATAAATACCTCCAAAAACTTTTAACTTCTCAAAAGCTGAGGCCACAGATAATGAAGTAAATGTAATTGTAGATAAAGAATTTAAAAGCTGAGAGCTAAAATGATTAATGAGGGCTGGGGATATAGCTCAGTGGCACAGCGTCTGCCTGGCAAGTGCAAGGTCATGAGTTCCACTTCCGGTACTAAAAAAAAAAAAAAAAAAAAGATTAATGAGATAATTAATCATTATGTCAGAAAAAAAAGTCCAGAAAAATAAGCAGCTGAGTGAATTAAGGAAGACAATGCAGACTGTGAAAGAACATTTCAGTAAAGAGATATATATAAAAATAAAGAATCAAGCTGAAATCCTGGAAATGAGCACCTCAGTAAGTTAAATTAAAAACTCAACTGAAAGCTTCATCAGAAGCAAGATGAATCAGAAGAAAAGAAATCAGAACTTAAAGACAAAGCATAAGCCCATTCTAGAACAGTCAGTAATTGTGGTGAAATGACATCTGGTGATCAACTTGTAACACCCAGCTGAACTGAATTAATGTGGTGCTGGGTGTGGACGGACCATCTGAGAATTGTTGCCAACAACATAAAAAGGAGAACTAAACAGTTGGTTCCCCTGTTGCTGTTGGTTCTCCTGGAGGAGCTTGTCGAGTTTCTTTCCTGATATGAACTTGGCTATTCTCATCATCAGAGGAGCTCAGGACCTCGTTGTCTTTGAGGATAGCTGTAGTTCACTTTGGGGGAGCTCTGGTCCTTACTTTGAGCATCGCTTCCTGGCATAAGAGAGGAAGATGGTGTGCTGTTCAATCTCCAGAAGCTTGTCATGCTGGCTTCCTGATATGAGCT
>RJWM01044630.1:0-13202 GCA_004363535.1 Dasyprocta punctata | reverse complement strand
GAGGGATGGGATGGATTTCTAGTGGGTTTCCATCTACTCTAGTGCTGATTTTACTACCACTGTGCATTGGATCTCTTTAAAGTTCCTTTGATTCATTGAGTTACCTTCAGTAAACTTGACTTTTCCGAGGAAAGCCACCAAAGAGATGGGATCACTAGCCCCTCCCCAGTGAAGGTCCACAGATTGAACTAAAGTCAGTGGGCATAAGGTTTGGGAAGCAGGTTTTAGGTTAGCATAAGGAAGACCTGTTTCGCCTGTCTGGAGAGGATCGGATTACCTTGTTCAGTGCCAGGCTGTGCCTGGAGACCTTGGGCTTGCGGAGCGGCTGAGGGAATCCAAGCAGCCGATGGATGATCATCTTTATCCCGAGGTTAACCTCTCAGCAGGACGACCCAGGCACCTGGGAAGGTGAATTTTGGTTACCCTGAGATGTTTTGGTTCATTTGTATTAAGTTGGGGTCCCAAACATCTTCAGGTTTAATCAGCAGTGTCGATGACCCGCTGCCAGGCAGGGGGTTTGTGGGCTCCCCAGGCGGGGTTCCCGGATGTGCAGCAGCGTCTTGGTGAAGCAGGTGTGTGGGGTGCTTTCGCAGCTTGGGGCTACAGTGAGAGACTGGAGGGGGGGTCGGCTGGGGAGAGACGCAGGTGAGAGCTGCACCCCGGAGACTGGGTAAACCACACTGAAGACCGTAGATGCAGTCGGAAGCCCTTAGCCTGGGGCTGCGTGGGTGACCAGACTGTGCTTGCGTGTGTGCAGATGTGCAGCCACGCATACTGTGTGTTTCCAGATCATGCAGGCTGTGAAGAGGATGAATTTAACAGCGTGGGTGGGGCAGGGATGGGCAGCACAGGTCGGCTGCGGACGCCAGGTGAGGGCCCACAGGGGCCACAGTCAGTTGCTGGGGGCTGACATCATCTGGACTTGGTGACAGCGGCCGTTTGGGCGGGGTGGGGGGAGGGACCTGCGAGAGGAGGAGGAGGAGGGGTGCAATGCTGGTCCTGGTCCAGGGCACCCTGAGGCCCCTGAGAGGTCCCGTGGGGCCTGCTGCTTGGCCCTGGGGCTCAGGAAGAACAGGCAGGAAGGCAGCATGGAAGGCAGATTTTGCAGCTTGGTTTAAAGATGGACTAGATTTGGGGCCAATTTGCTGATTTATTTGAGAACTGCGTATGAGGGAATAAGAACAAAATTTGGAGTAATGCTTTTAGAGTTCTGTCTTTGTTACTGTAAAATACCATCTTTGAGTGGATGATGGGTTTACACCGCCAGTCTCTTACACAAGGGACCCTCGGGAAGCGGCTTTAGCAGAAGGAAAGCTTTGTTCTCTCCTCTGGAGAAGATGAACACCCCCACCACTAATGCCACGTTCCGTCTCCTCGTGTGCGGGTTATGGTGTGTCCAGCCGGGCCTCACACTGCAGGGGCCTCTTGTCTCAGCTTGACTTGGGGACTCACGGCGCTGCAGCCTGAGCTGGGACCTGATTTTCCTTTTGAATTGAACATCACATGCAATTCAGGGGGCACACGTGGGGAGGGAGCTGTTCCGAAACACTGCCCCCATACTGATTTGCTTTTCTGTTTTACAAATCTGTGCCCTGTTTCATTTAAAACACATGTAAGTCCTTAATTAAGAAGCTTTTAAAGTCATGAGATTACAGAGTAATCTTGAATCCAATCCTCTGGACTTTTAACCAAATCACCCAATATCTTCAAGCTTATAGTGTCCTTTCAGCTTTAAATTGAAACAGAATCCCAGGGAGAAAATATTTGCCAGTCTCCTCAAGACCTGCGCTGATTTCTGCCTTTGTTTTTGCCCTTCCCTAAGGAATCAGTAAGCTTGGTTTCTACTGCAGTGGTTCTCGATGTTAGGGGCTGTGATGTATTTCTTTCTTTTGGTTTTATAGCAGTTAACACATGGGTATGCAGAGTTTCAGGGAGTTAATGAATGTAAGGCTGACCTTTGAATTTCACAATCTATCAGGGCATTCATTGAGGGTGATCTTGAGGATTGAGAGTCCAGTCTGGGGCGAGATAATGGTCTGGAGATGATACCGAGTGATTTTCCACACAGATGGTGGCTTCCCTGCTACTGCCCTGCCCCTGGGCCTGGGATGGTTCTTCCTGCTGTTCTGGCATCGAGGGGTGACACAGCAGTGCTAACGGTGGATGTTAGGAAAGTTGCCCGGTGGTGTAACCCTTGTTGATCAACTCAAGAGGTACGAGTGATTAAAACCCAAATCCAGTTAATCAGGTTACATCAAGAAATGTGATTCGGGGCTCTGTGCTGGATACTCGGTACCCAGGTCTGAACTATCCAAGTGGCCTCCGAGAGAGAACGTGGCTGAGTGTGGACCCAACCTCGGGGGAGTTGGTCGGGTGGTCGGTGGCCAGTCGCCTTCAGGCTGTTGGGGTGGTGTGACCGCGTTCCTTGAAGTGACACAGCCGTGACCCGAGCCTCACCCCAGCGCTGTCAGAGTCAGCAGCTGTGCCGTTTCCAGCAGAGCCGTCCTAGACATTGTGTGTGCAGAGAAGTGGTGTGATTGGCTCACGCTGAAGATGAGCGTGTGGGGCTCAGAGATGCTGAGGAGTTGACTTCATGGGTTCGCGGAAACCCAGGGCCCAGATGCAGCTGGAGCTTGTATTGAATTCTGCAGGCTGAGGTGGCGCTTAGGGTGCTGCGCTGTCTCCTGGGATGAAGATTGCCTCCCCGAGACTCTAACCTGGGCGTCTCTGATCTTACCCACTTGTTGCTGTGCCCACAAGCAGAACCACTGCTTCACTTTCCGAGACAGTGTCCAAGTCCAGGCAGCTGGGAGAGGCCGCCGGACTGGCCACATCTGTTCTCATCAGGGAAGTGTAAAGTTCCAGCCATCGACTCTGCCTGGGGTCGGGAGAGCGGGCTGTGACAGCCGGTAAATGGTCTAGGCAGATGATCTCGATCTAGGGCTGATGTTACTGAAACGACGGAGGGTGACGGCGGCCCCTCCCCAGAGCTCCGCGCCGTTTCCTCAGGGATGAGCACGGCCGGTGAGGCTGCTGCTCTGCGAAGCTGCGAAAATGTCTGGGAGAACTCACTGATTGCCTCGGCGCCCTAAATAGTCTTATGTCAGCAATTAGTGGTAACAGTCTTTCATTAATCCGTCAGATTTCTGATGCTGCGCAGCCTCACGCGGGGGATAACGGAGAAGCCCCAGGATTAGCTGCAGAGGCGTCGTGGCGCAGTGTGTCATCGTACTGTGGTGGCGAGCGGGAGGCCGGCGGGCCGATGGTTCCCTTTCGCCGTCCACGTGTTCCTTTCCTTCGTGCGCTCCTGGGCGCCGGGGCGTGGCCACGTGACCCCCGGCACAGAGGGTCCTGAGCGCTTCCGTTCTTTGCACATCAGGGGCTGTGTATTTGTGTTGTTGCAAAACCAGGACATTCCAAGTGGCCCCCGGAAGGAAGTCTGTTGCTGCTGAATTCAGCGGGGTTTGTGCTCTGCACCCCTGGCTTCTCCTTCCATCTCGTGGTCCTGTTGTCACATCCTGGTAGCAGTGCCTTGTACTCTCCCTTCTTCGCGATCATCCTTGGTTGGTTCTGTGTCACAGTCACTCTGTGAAGGCCCTGCATCTCTTCTGGCTTCTTCCAGCCCCCGGGTGTCTCCTCTGTGACTTCGTGTCCCACCTCCCTTTCACCCTCTCAGAATCCCTTCCGTTCTCACCTGCCGGGTGCACCTGTGGCCCTTGGGGCTTGACACATCTAGATTTGGGTGCGTCCTGGTCCATATACCTTACCTGGAATCCTTGGTTCCCCATCTTTCTTTGCAGTTGCTCTGCCGCGTCCTCCTGATTTCAGGAAATGACACCTTTTGTCCAGGCTTCCAGTCAGAAGACTTGGCGCCACCCTGGCTTCCTCCCACTCAGTCTTTCCAGCCCCTGCCTGCCCTCGCACACGTCCTCTTGGCATGATTCTTCCCTAAGTTATTACACGACTGGCTGGACCTCTTGCCTTTGGCATCCCCCTCAGTGTTCCGCTATGGAACTTCCAGAATCTGGGTCGTATCACAGACCCTCCAGCGGCCTCACTCCCCTGGGTAACACCGAGACTCCGCGGCACGGGGGTGCTGTGGGTCTGTCCCGGCGCTCCCTGTCTTTGTTCTTTCTGCGTCTGTGCAGGTCTCTCCTCGTCTTCCCTCACTGATGCTCTCTTCCTTATCTTTAATGCCTAACTGTATTGTTGCTTACAGAAAAGTATCTCAGACGTCCCCCAGTAAATATCATCCCTCTGTCCTCTGATACTAGATGCCACTGTGTGGCACTTGTCATGTTACAAGTCATTTGTGAAGATTTGTTTTTCTTTGCTATCCTAGTAAAATTCTTGAGGATGGATTTGTTTTCAATTTGACTTAGTTCTACCATTAGTTATCACCTCGCGTGCTGTTTACCCAGCTTATTTACTGATAGGAAGGGCTCTAAAGTTCATATTTCAGATGATCTCAATTAGTGCGGGAAGCTTTTATTAATGTCTCTTGCATGAATTATTTACATGAACAAGAAACAGCATGCATATGGTAACAAATTAGGATGTTATTTTCATATTAAATGTCCCTGAGATAATAAACAATGAATTATTAATGTATCTGTCAGGCACATTTTTTTTTTTTTTTTACTTTTTGTTTTTTTAAAACAGAAAAATAAAACATGGATTAATGTTACTGAAAGCTCATGGGGGTGGGTTTTAGGTTTTAGGAAAAGACCACTTTCCTTAAAATCCAAATTAACAAATCATTGTTTTCAAAGAAAAAATAAACCTGCATTGTGCTTTCTAAAATTATGCTGTATGGAATGTATTCTCTGTGTATTTTGGAGTCTTAGGACACTATAGAAAAATAGAAATAATGGACTTACATGCACTGTTAAATCAACATCTATTTTATAGTCCCGTATTTAAAATGCTTCTCATTATTGTGGCTGAGGCAGTTTTATAATGCAGGGCCCAAGTCTCATTCCCTTCTTGTCTGTCCTCCCACCACATAAGTAGTGGCTCATGATATAGAGCACTAATACTTCGCATAAAGTGCTTAGCACAGTGCCGTGCGATTAATATATAGTGAGCACTCAATGAATGGTGGCTTTCATTGCGTAGAAAGTGATGTCCTTCTCCTTCCAGAGCCCTTCTTGCCTTCTGATGCACCATAGCTTGCCTGTATTATCCTTATTTTTGTATGTCTTTTCTAGCTGAGTATACTTTAAGATTGTAGAGGATTTTGTACATTGTGAGGGATTAATATATTATTTATGCGTGGAATCAATAATGAATGTGTGAACGTTCTTTTAAAATTTAAGTAGCTTTGATTATTTGAAGCTGCATAATCCTGAGCCCAAGCATGGTGGAGACTTCTGAGCACAGACAAGTTAAAGCCTGAAATAATCCCAGAAAAGCCACTGGAGACAGGAGGAGTCCTCGGGGACTCACCAGCAGTCACATTTGCCTCTCTACGACTTCCTTGCTGAGGCAGTTGAACGAAATTAACTGGGGATGCGTTACATGTTCAGAGACCTCGGTGGCACCGTAAAACCCACAGAATGCCCCACTTGGACTGTTTGATGGAGTTCCCCATTTGGTTAGGATTAGTTACTCCGTTTATTTATGGCTCATGACTCACTTGGCTTCTGTTTATTTGGGAAAGGTAGGAAGAGTAATGGCAAGAATGTGAGGCCTGGTGCAGGGCTGACAATGCTTCTGTTTTCTGACTGTGTGGGCGTAGGAGAGAAAGGTGGCCTCCCGGAAAGCATGTGTTGAGAGCCTGGCCTTGAAGAGGAGAGTGCTGATCTTTGAGCCCCCACACTTGGCATGCTACATGTTTTTTCCGTCTACCCATTAACCATTGCGGTGCTCCAAATGCGGTAGGCATCCAAGGATAGATGAGGGCCTGGAAGAGACCATATCCTGGAAGCTGGAGAGGAGCTCGTTTTGTAGAGATGGCTCAGTTCCAAGCCACGTTGGTTTTCCCAAAGTCCAGAGTTTTGCCTGGAGGTTGAGTTAGTTTCAGATCGATGAATGGCATTGATCCTTACGTTGGTATTGCATTATATTGACTTGTAAGTAAACCAGTCTTCCTTGTCATGATTGCATTAATTGTGTTCATTCCCACAATGATTCCAATAGATTGTGTATCTCAGAGTTACAGAGCCCTCTTCTGGGCAGTAAATGGGTTAAAATGTCAGGAGGTGGGCCTGCCCCACTGCAGTCATCACGGGAGAGAAGGGCTATACCATGCTGACATGCTTAGGGAGGGAGACGTGCTCCAAGTTTGGAGAGAGCCAAAGACTTCAGAGAACAAGTTGCGTTTTGAGCAAGGCTTTGAAGGAGATTGGATTTTAAAGAAATGGACCCAGGGGCTGGGGCATGCCACTGTGGACCCCTTGACTCTCAGGCATGAGGTCCTGGGGTCCCCATCCTCAGTACTGCAAAGAAAGGGGGACAGGATTGGAGATTTGGAGAGAGGACATTGCAGTAAGGGAAAGTTAAAAGATAGCGTACCTTCCTTTTGACATCATTCAGAATAAAATTTTGTGTCGTTCAGCATTTTGGCCTGTAGTATTTTATTTCTTTTAAACGTTAGGAGTCTTCATAATGAAGATTAAAAAGGGAATCGTATTGGCTGTGGTGCTTCCTGCGAAGTTATGCCTGACAGGGTCCTTGGTAGAAAGTGAACGGACGGGCGGTCGATGCGGTGATGTCTGTACCCTGCCTCGGACGCACCAGACACTTACTTGCTCTCTCAACAAATATTTATTATGCACCTGCCATGTGTCTGGCACTGTCTAGTGTCTTAAATTGTGTGTTTTTTTCTTGTATTCTTTATGGCAGACTATATTCTACTCTGTTAAAAGGATTTCATTGAGGGCTAGAGTAAGTCTTTTATTTTATTTTATTTTTTGTGGTACTGAGGATTAAACCTAGCAACCTTTTCAAAAAATGTTTTTTTATTATTTATTTATCTATTTTTGAGACAGAGTCTTGCTTAGCTGCCAAGGCGGGCTCAGACTTTTGATCCTCCTGCCTCCTCTGGCTAACAGGGTCTTAATCGAGGGTGTGCATATTGAAAACCCTGGAAGGGAATTCAGGCGTTCATGAGCGCGAAGGATGTGCTGGAAAGGCCCTTACAGCTTTGCATGGAGTTTTGTGCAGCCTATACCTGACTGCGTTAGAACGGGTGGTGTTTATTACTGTTGAACTTTTCCTGGTGCTTCACATTATTTAAACAGATAATTCTACACATGGACCAGGTCCGTGTTCCAGAGTCCAGCTTGGCGTTTCCACTAACCTCACCATTGTGTCACGTTATTTTGATGTGAATTGAAGCATGAAGGACTGTTCTTAGCTTTTGCCATGAAAGTTGATGTTTAAAGTTCTTGATGCTTTTATTAATACTAAAATCTCTTCATGACACCTTAGATCTCACATGGAAACCTATTTATCAACCAAAGAAAGAAACTAAGGATTGGATAGGTTTTATTTATTTATTTTTTTGAGACAGAGTCTTGCTATGCAATTCGAACTGGCCTTGAAGTCACTTTGTAGCCAGACTGGTCTCGAACTCACAGTGATCCTCCTGCCTCAGTCTCCTGGGTGCCAGGATTATAGGCGTGTGCTGCCACGCCCACCTAAGATTGGACAGTTTGAGGCTGACAGAGGGTCTGTTCCCTGGACCCTGCAAGGCACACGGTTACTCTGCTTTCCTGGGGAGACCCAGCGAAGTGAATTAGTAGAAAGGGGACCAGAGTAATAGCTGTAATAAAGAGCATTCTGTCTAAAGAGAAAATTCTCTTGGAAGGCAGAGGTTGCACATTTCATAATTTTGACTTCATGTGGTTGATCTAGTTTGTTTGATTTTAAAATGTATACTTTTAATGTTTAGTCCTAGGGCTGGAAAAAGAAAAAGACAATGTATTAGTAAGACTAAGGCTTTAAACCTAAAGCAATTGATAGATGTTAACATCAGCTATCAATATTTCTCCCTGCCCTGTGTTGTATCTTGTGTGGTATAAACCTCTCAGTGGCTTATGATTTTATGAACATATTGGTCTAATGACATGTGCTTGAAAATACCTATATTTTATATCTACTCTGATCTTTTAATGATTTTAAGTTCATTTTTAAGGTTCAGAATATTAGGTAGATTGTCTTCTGAGGCAAACCCAGGATGTATGTACTACATTAGAGTACTAACTTATTTAAATTAGGATTGTAGTTTTCATGCATTCGTTGAGTATTATTAAATTGATTCTTATGTTAATTTTAGAGTCATTAACAGATATGCTCAAGTCTGTTGATTATTAATTGTTATTCTTGATCCTGCAATAATTGGTATAGTCAACAATGCAGGTTCATTTCTTATGAGTCTTTTAGAAAATGATTTTCTTTTGATTTAATCACTTGGTGCAAGGCATATCCATAACACTTCTAAAAACACTAAGAAATTAAGGCAGTAATGAACAGAATCTCTTTTCTTAACAGTGGAAAAGTGGATCATCTTAAAGGAACTTAACCATGTTTGTTTCCCTAAAACTGTAGTGTGTTACTTTGTAAATTTTCTTGGTTTCTGGGTGATGAATTTAAAGTAGGCATCTCTTTTCCAGTTTTCAGTGTGTTGCTTTGTAAATTTTCTTGGTTTCTGGGTGATGAATTTAAAGTAGGCATCTCTTTTCCAGTTTTCAGCATTTTCAGACTATACAGTTCCAAGTTTTGACTTCTTATATATGTTGAATGAGCAGATCACATCCTTAGTGCAGTTCCTTGCTGTGTTTCCATTGGCTCATTTCCAGTAAGCAAATAGAGTGTATTTTTATGTTAGTTTTCTTTCTAGTTAGACTATTTCTGTGCTTGAAAATTTACCCAAAGGCTGCGACATCTTAACAAGTTAGTAAAGTAGGAAACAGTGTTTCCTCATGCTTTATTCTACTTGTAACTAACTGCTAGTACTGAGATATTCAGAGGAAGCACATAACCAGTCTTTTGCAGGTGATTTGTTTGTTTGGGAGGAGTCGTGGAGGTAGAGGGCAGCTACAGTTGAAGAAAATGGTAGACTGGAAAAACGATCGACAGTGATGGTATTGACAAGAGGGAGTGATGATACCCAAAGTGGGGTTCTTGTATCATAGGTCAGTTAAAGTGTTACACACTTTATTATACTGATGATTACCATTTGGGTTTCTTCCCTGTGCCAGTACAGAATTAATTACAGATATCTCTACCATCTCAAATGATCTGGTATTTACATAATTTGAAATGATTATTTATATGGCAAGAGCTTTGGAGATCATCTTTTGTAAGAAAATCTCATGATATCCAGGACACTGAGGCTCAAAGAAACTTTTCACAGGTTGTTGTGTACCAGGTGCTTTCCGACACAACCAACGTGAGCCCCCATTGAAACTGGTCAGTACGAGGAGAGAAAAGGAAAGACCAGAGAAGTCTTAGTGAATCTGGAACTAGGTATCAAAACATGATTGTGATCACATAACAATGGGAGGTTTAAATTCTCTGCACAGGAAGTACTGATTCCCATGCCGGGAACCGCATCCAGATGTTGGTAATACAGATGTGTTTACTTTACCTGTAGCACACGTGCACCAGAGGGGCAGTGCGAATCCCGGGAGGTGGGCTGTTCCCCAAAGCTGGGCTTGTGTCTCTGATCTGTGACGACATATATTAATCTCTCCTGAAAAATTTAATACGACACTGAGGACACAGGGATGGAGTAAAGGTAACTTTAACAATGAAAGACTTTCTTTTGGGCATGAATTTGTCACAATCAGAGAATAGGACAGCAAAAAATAGGTGCAGTTTGTATGGGCCACTCACTCTTGGTCCAGCCGGCATGGAGCTTCGGTTACGTTTGAATTAATCTTCACTTTCATCTGCCCACTTTACAAATGAGGAAACTGCGGCTTGGCGAGCTTAAGCCAGCGGGCTCCCCCACCACAGATCTGACCTTGTTCCGGGGGTGAGGAGAACATAAAGCGTTGGTGACCACTAGGATATGGAGGCTCCGGCTTCTAACTGTCCACGGTCAACATTGCCCCCAGATAGTTGAGGATGAGAAAGGGAGTAGCCGCGCTCGTTGCTACGGTTCTGGGAAGGATGAAAATGGAGTATTTGTTTCTGAGAAAAACCGAGCCAAAGGAGAGCATGAGTGTAGAGCGTATCTGGTTGTGAGGAGTGTTTTCTAGGCAGGCGGAGCTCGCCGTGCACTGCCCAGGAAACGCTCTGCAGCCCCGCGCCCCGGGAGGACTGCGATCGGCATTAACCTCCTTCCAGAGAACTGTTTGTTCCCTTGTAGACGAGATGTGGCCTTAAAAGTTGGGCAGAGTTCACATCTAATTCTTCTGCTCTCGTTACAATTTCCTCCCCTAATCCCAGACCCCGCGGAGGTTTTATTACCCAGGTTGGTGGCATTAGCTTGTCAACAGCCGGCGGAGACAGAAGTCAGAAAATGGACTTTTTGAGGTCAGGAAGCTAAGCAACCAAAAGAACCAATTTGTCAACTTGAATCATCTTGGGAATGGAAGAAATTATTCCACAGTGTGGGAAGTACTGCATGGAGTCTCTGTGCTCTTTCTCTCTTTTTTTTTCCCCCCGGTTTTCACTTCCTCTTTCATAGCAGAATCATGCATGGGAGAGAGACATGTTCGGTGGGGAGCCGTGGGCGTGTGTGTGTGTGTGTGTGTGGTCATTTCCGTGCGCATTTTCACATTCTTTGGGAACACTGTGCATGGCGGTCACCCCGCCTGGCTTCACCACGCGTGACCGCATTCGCTGAACACACTTGGGAGGTACAGGGGCCGAGAGTTGAGTCACAGCCTCTCGTGCCTTATTTTAGTCCTTGAAAAGAATTCTTCAGCTTTGGGATCTTTACCTTTTAATCATTGAATATTTATATTTGGGTTGAAAGAAAACAGAGGGTGAACTTGCTGGGTATGTAGAATGATTCATTCATAATACTTAGAAATATTTTTACTATAGTATTTGATAAAATTGAAATCAAGACTTATTCTCTTAAAATAGATGTGTTCTGTTACCTGCACAGAGATGTAACTCTTTTATGGAACCATGAGATGGGTGTTCACAAGTGAAAACAGCTCCTCTCATGCTGCCTGCCAGTTGCTTGGGCTTTGTTTTACCCCACAGTGATACAATTTATACAGTAAAACTTTAGATCCTGGCATAGCACGAAATAAAATTCAATAATGGAAAGTCTCTGTTTCTTAGTAAGACTTGAATCTACATTTCTTTATTTTCAGTATGAACTCATGCTCTTTTCCTTATTTCAATGGACCGTGAAATCCAAATGACTATTTCTTTAAATAGTAAATCAAATGTGCAGTTTAAAATAATCTGAGCTTTTTTTTTTTAAAGCAGTCCAAGCCAAAGTAAATTTTTGCTCAGATCATCCTTTTCTGTTTCTTTTGTACATTGCATTAGGACACGAGCACAATTTATGAATGATCTGTTAATTTTAGAGCATCATTATATTACCAGAACAATATCAGTAAAATCAAGTTCAGAGTTAGAGGGGAAAAAAAATTGTAATAAACAAGCAGCACACATTTAAACCTAATATTTCCAGAGGAATGGTATCTGCTTTTGGTATTTGTACTGCAGTCTGCTTATAATAAGAATATTTTTCTCTTAAGAGTAGCCTATGTACTGGAAGACCATAAAGGGAATATTTTGTAATGTTTTGGGGGTTTTTACTTGGTAAAGGCACTCTAATTTTTATTTAGTTATGTACTGATTTATTTATGTATTTAGATGAGGCTTTCTGAGTAAACCCCTTGCTGTTGGCCTTTGGAAACCTGGATCGTCACGCACCGCGTCGTGCCCTTTCTGAGAGCGAGGGGCACTCCTGCCTGTTTGCGCTGTGGTCGGAGGCGCAGGGTGAGCCTGGATCTCCGCTCCGCCTGTGGGACAGCCGGGGAGGACAGGGCGGAGCACCAGCCGCTGGGGCCGGGACGCAGCCTTCGCCTTCCCGGCGGCCTTAAGTGAGCGGCTCTGGGCCCCACCGCGTCAGCCTCCGCCGTCTGCCTTGTTACAAAGGCGCCTGTGACTGCGGACTCGGGCCCCGAAACCTTCAGCGGGTCCACGTTTGCTCCTCGGGAGACCTTTAACTCGGATGTTTCGTCATAGCGGTGGAAGGCTACCGCCAGCTGTCAAGTGGGGAGCGCCTTCCGTGCCACAGGAGCACCCCTAAGGAGCACCTCGGAGCAGAGCTCTGGGCTCCTGGGGGGCGTCCTGGTGCACAGTAGAGACGTGCGTCTGGAGGAGTCGGCTGCGTGGATTCGCACCTGCGTGTGCTGATCTTATGTTCATTACGATGAATTTACAAAATTATTCATCAAGAAAATTAAAGGAGCATAAGTTGGGGGGTTAGAAGGAGTTGTTCTATAACAATCTTAGACGAGTCCTTTGGCAAGACTAAAAATTTAAAAAAGTTTTTTTGTTTCTTTGTATCAAGAATTGAACTCAGGACCTTGCATTTGCCAGGCAGAGCAATATCCCTGCTGAGCTACATCCCCAGCCCCAAGCCTGACTTCTTTAAAAGAGAAAATGTTATTGCACTAGGGTAGGCAAGCCAGAGAGAAAAAAATCGGAATAGGATAGGAGCTGGAAACTGAGAAGAAGCATAGGTGGCTGAAGGTCTTGCCACCCAGATGAGAAGAGACTGTGGCCTGACCCAGCCGTCAGAGGAGGCTGTCCACGTCCTTCACGGAAGTTCAAGGTGAATTACTTTCCGGTTCTCATTGCAAAGCATCTGGCCGTTTAACTAAGCAACTATTCTTTACTCAAGGTTAAACAAAATAACCTCTGACTCCCGAAGGTTATATATTTAAAATATGCTTGCTTCATAGGTTTTATTTCAGTTCGTATGTCCACATAAAACATTTTTCAGCTGTTTTTGACAGTTACATATCTTTTGTCATATTACAGTAAAGAGAGAAGGAAATTCCTAAAAGTCTACAAAAACTTGGGTGATTGAACTTTGAAATAGTTTTGCAGAAATGTTATATTTTTAGGTGCAACCCAGGAAATAATTAAACAAATATTTAACTACAAAATGTCAGCTTTTAATGAACTTATATTAAAAACTAATTTCACCTGCCCTGGTAGGCACGAGGTTGTGAGTTCAATCCCTGGTGCCGCAAAAAAAAAAAAAAAAAAAA
>RJWM01044629.1:0-13130 GCA_004363535.1 Dasyprocta punctata | reverse complement strand
AAACAAAAAAAACATTGGGACAACTGGTGACATTTGAGTGTGGGCTGTGGATTAAATAGAACTAGGACATCAGTGCCAAAATTCCTGGTTTTGATCACTGTGCTGTCGTCACGCCGGAGAATATTCTCATCCACTTTTAGCAACAGAGGGCTACAGTCTCTGCAACGAAGTCTCAAGAAACTCAAAATTCATCATACCTATGTGTAGGCCTTCAGAGAGAAAGGTGAACGGGATACAGTGTTATCCAACAGTTTGTGATTTTTGCAACTTGTCTGTAAAGCTCTGAGATTATTTAAAAATAAAAGTTTCAATAATTTAAAATATGCTTTGGGTTGAACAAAGGACACCTTCCAAGGCCATGGGAAACTTGACCGTGACCTGATCCCATTTGGGCTGTGCCGGGGTTTCTCAGCCTTGGCCCACACGTGTCAGGGGTGGAGAATTTTCTGCTGTGGGCCACCCTGAGCACTGCGCAACTCCCATCAAATAGTGGGAGCCACACCAGTGTCTGCAGACAGGGCCAGGTCCTTGGGGGCACTGTCACCTGCGAAGCATGGCTGATTATGCGGCATCAGGTGCAGACCTTCCCACGGCCTGCTGTGCCCAGCACCTGACGTCTGCCCAGCTGTCAGGACACACTGGTCAGCAGCCAGCCTGTGACCACAGGCTGTGTCCACTAGCAAGTGTCCCCGGGCAGATGCTGCTGGGTACAGCTCAGTGCCAATGTGGCCACTGCAGACGACCATCTGTCATCTCAGTCTTACAAGTGTCCCATCCCCTGAGGGCCTACTGGACATGAGCATTTGGCCTGTGCCGCATGGATAAGGGAACTGTACTCTGTGCTGGGCCAAGCACCATCTCACCACTCAGGGGTACCTGCTCAGTGAGCTCTAGGTCACACACATGTCACCACGCCGTGTGACCATGTAAATATTTTAGTGTCACAACATCTCCTCAAAGTACACCCTCTCCAGCTTGATGGGCAATGTGGGAGGAACAGGAAATGGGTCCTGATTATGTCCCCCCACCCCACCGTCTTCCTTAAAGCAACCAAATCAGATATCAATTGGCGAATGCAAATTTAGACAGAATTCAACTTCCTCAGTCATGGCATTTTGATGAGGATGACAACAATGACAAGTACAACAATGATGAGAATGACGACAGAGGAGGAGGAGGTGGGGGAAGAGAAGAAAAGAGAAATAGCAAACTCAAGTCTCCACACTGAGACGGATACCTAGGCCACTTGGGGTCAGAGCCAGGGGAAACTGGGGGGCCCCAGCCAAGGTCTCCCTTGATAATCTACAATGCACTGGCAAAAGACTGTAAGGAAAGACACTCGTGCACCTGTGTCCTGGGAAGCGGGATTTCGTCCTTGTGCCCCCTGCAGGGCTGCAGAACCATCGCGCCAGCGTGGCCCACAGGCTCCGACCTCTCAGAAACCCACTTGGGCCGGACCCGTCTGCCCCACCAGCCTGGCTGCCACCACTGCTGTGCAGGGCTGGAGCTGACCCCATGACGTGGGCAGCACAGGCTCCCAGACAGGTGACGCGAGAGTCCTGCTGTGCCAGTGAAGGTGGAGCTGGAGGGTCACACCCTGCGAACCTCAAACGCTGATTTAGGCTGCTGGGCCCCCTTTCCCCATCTGTGAGGTAGGAACGATCATTTGTCCCTGGGCATCACTGTGCAGATCAAAGCATCAAGGGAGCATCCGGACGCGTCCCAGAATTCTACTGATTTTCTCGATGCCCCTAGATATCAATGAACTCATCTACAGTTTTTGGATGTACAAATATACATCTTTTTTTTTTTGGTGGCACCAGGAATTGAACTCACAACCTTGCACCTGCCAGACAGACGCTTAAGCCGCTGAACCAAACTCCCAGTCCTGGTTTTTTGAGGCAGGGTCACACTGGGTAGCTCAGGCCCGCCTTGCGCTCACGTTGTAGCCCAAGCCGGCCTCGAACTCACAACGCTCCTCCTACCTCAGCCTCCCGAGTGCTGGGATTAAAGGCGTGCGCCACCACGCCCAGCTATCCAGCCCTGGTTTTTTGAGGCAGGGTTGCACTATGTAGCTCAGGCTGGCCTTGCGCTCATGTTGTAGCCCAAGCCGGCCTCGAACTCACAATGCTCCTCCTACCTCAGTCTCCTGAGTGCTGGGGTTAAAGGAATGCACCACCACGCCTGGCTCACAAATACACACCTTTACACATGCACGCACACACGTGTGCACATGCTCACACCCAGCCCCGCGTGCCTTGAGGCTGCCTGCCCCGGCCACCAACCTGGATGCTGTGGACAACTTCCCTAAAGGGCAGAGAGCGCTGGGTCCAGGAGCTCACCAGCCCCACGGCCCGGTCGAAGTTCTTGACGTACTCCCCATACATCTTCAAGAATGGCGCCAGCTTCTGCAGGATGTCCCCGAGCCGGGGCTTTGTGTCCCTTTGTCAGGGAGAAAGGTCATCAGAGAAACAGCCTGGGTAGGACAAGAGCTCCTGAGGTTAGGCGATGTGGACGGACCAGGGTGACTGCTGACTCCCGGCACTGGGCCGTGGTGGACACACTGCTCACCCTCTCCGAGCTCGTTTCCTGCTCTGTGTCATATGGAGCAGAACATAGGCTGCTACTGGGGGATTAAAGAATAGGCTGGGCGTGGCGGCGCACGCCTGTAATCCCAGCACTCGGGAGGCTGAAGCAGGAGGATCATTGTGAGTTTGAGATCAGCCAGGACTACAAAGTGAGCCCAAGGCCAGCCTGAACCACATAGGGAGACCCTGTCTCAAAAGAAAAACAAAAAGGATGAGATGTGGCTCAGTGTCCTCAGTACCCCGTCCCCCAAAGAAGAAGAGGAGGAGGAGGAGGAGAGGAAGAGGAAGAAGAAAAAGAGGAAGCAGAAGGAGGAGGAGGAGGAGGAGAAGGAGAAGGAGAAGGAGAAGAAACTGTCTTTAAACACCTCAGCAGGGCAGGCAGAGACCCAGTGCCCAAACACAGAAGACACTGAGTTACCAAAGAGGAGTACTGAAGTACTATTTTGTGTCTCTTTTCTCTTTCTTTTCTTTCTTTCTTTCTTTCTTTCTTTCTTTCTTTCTTTCTCTTCTTTTCTTTTCTTTTCTTTTTGGTGATATCAGGAATTGAACCTAGGGCCTTCCTACTGAGCTACATTCCAGCCCTTTTTTAATTTTCAACTTTAACACTGATTCCTGCTAAGTTGCTATGATATCCAGGCTGAACTTGAACTTGGGTCCGCCTGCCTCAGCTTTCCAGAGTGCTGGGATTAGAACATGTGCTACCACACTGGCTTATTTCGCATCCTTTAATGGGCAGAGATTGGACTCAATGATTCTTCCCAATGTTGCCAAGTGTTATGGTTGATACATTGTGTCACCTTGAGAAGTTTAGAAGTTTAACCTAGAGACTCAGCAAGGAGCTAGGGTTCCTTCTTTGTAAATATCCTCATCCTGTGCAAGAGGAGCACACAATTTTGTGAATGCTACACCTGCCCTGGAGTGGGGCTGGGGGTAGGGGTGGGAGGGTGTGGCCTGAGTACAATATGAGGGAGGAAAACAGGCTTGTTCTCGCCCCTTTTGCTCTGGCTGCTTTTTCTGGCTGCTGCCTTGAGGTGTTGCCCCAGTGCCACGCCACCCTGCCTTGGAGCCAGCTGATTATGGACTGAAACCTCCATAAACAGTGAGCTAAATAAACCTTTCCTTCCTTCATTTTGGGTGTTGGATATTTTGTCCCAGCAACGAGAGAAAAGTAACCAAGACACCAAGGTCACAGGAATAGTTGCACTTCGCAGTACTGATAATAAAGTTCACTGACATTTCGGGACAGGGCTTCTCAGAAGTTCCGAGACGTGAGAACCATTAACAACAGCCTTTTATTTGTGGACACTTTACTGGAGATTTACTCTAAGTGAATAACCAAAAACAAAGAAAAAAATCCACAGGCATAAAACCACTGCTACAAATTCCTCCCATGGCCCACACGAAGCTTTGACCGAAAGGCCCAGCAACAGGGCGGGGCGAGTAAGGGCTTAGGCCCCTGTGCCGTTGTCATGAAGGAGCCCACGAGACCACACACACATTTATGACTGAGTCTCGGGCCTGGAAGAAGAAAACCTGCGTCTGGCAGGTGTGGACTCGGTCAGCTGGAAGGTTCACACCCAGCCCCGACTGCCTTGGGGCCCAGCATAACCTGCCCGGCAGCCGGATCCTACCCTGAAGATGGCCCGAGTCACCGGGTCCGGTCCTGACCTCCTGGCGGAGACACCGCAGCCGGGTTCCCCGGCTCTGGGCTCAGGGGACACCTCAGGGAAGCCAGGGCTGCGAGGGGCTGGACGGCAGGGCCCTAAGCAAACTCTAAGCAGAGAGGCTTCGTTAATCCAGCTGCACCCTGCTAAGGGGCAGAGGTGGCGAGGGGGCAGGGGGAGGAGCCTCTGTCCAGGCAAAGGTGGCCTCTAGGCTGGGAGGGAAAACAAAACCGAGTAGCAATTCTTGTTCAGTTTTGTGTCTGCAGACATAAACAGTCATTCATTTAAATCACCCTAAATGCATTCTGCAGCATCAGCATTCTCAGAAGCGAGGCTCGGAGATGCTAAGAGGCTGGTCAAGGTCACCCACGGGAAGGGGTGGGGCCGTGCTGCGAAGGAGGGTGCCTCGGCCACCAGGAGAGAGTCCTCCAGGTGTCTGTGGGGACCCCGGCCACGGCAACTCCAGCTTAGAGGCCCCAGGGGCATCCGGAGGTGGGGACGGTACTCACCACTCCTCTGTGATCCTCGTCCGCAGCTCAGGCAGCAGGAACTGCCCATGGAAGCGATAGATGGAGGAGATGTTAGAGAAGATGCCAGTCGTGACTTCTGGAGGGATCCCCGCTTCTGCCAGCCTGGTGCAGAAGACCTGGGCATAGAGAAGCGCACCACGGTCACTGAGTATGGTCCACTGTGGGCAGTGATGCAGGCTGGGCACTTGGGCGGGGCCCTGTCTTATGCTCTCTGAATGAATGCCAGAGCCTTCGTGTCACCTTGCCATCAAACACCCTCAAGGCCTTCACAGAGCTCGTGAGGGAGGCAGGGGCGGTCCTGGGGGATGAGGCAGGACACCTCTTCTCTGCCCGTCAGGAGAAATGGGAGGCCGAGGTTCCCTTTCCTGTCGTGTGAGATGCAAGTGGGAGCAACACACTCTGACAGACCCTGCTTCCCACGGAGGCTTCACTTCCTGTACTCAGAGCCCAGCGTCACCGCTCGGGCAGGGATGAGCAGCACACGCTGTCCCCAGCTAGTTACGCAGACAAGCGTCTAGCAGCCACGCATGGGCTCAGCTACCAAGAAGAAATGTCCTCAAGAGGATCAGACAAACCTTTGTCCCAGAGTCACAAGCACGGAAAGAAAAAAAAAGTTTCTAGGCCACGCCTAAAAACTTTTGTCTGAGTTTTAGTATCAATGTCACTCATACTCCAACTGTAATGTCCAGCTGGTGCTAAGGGCTAGGGTGTTTGTCCCTGAAGCCCAGTGCTTGCCCGCTGGGACTCTGGAAGTGGACCAAGGTGGGGCCTTGAGCTGTGTGGATTCGCTACCTGGTCCAGCAGATGCAGCCGCCGGACGTAGGTCTCCTCGGTGTGCAGGAGCTCCTGGGCAAGGTGCAGCAGCTTCTGGGAGTTAGAGCACTGCAGAGAGAAGGGAAGCAAGTCTCCGGGCTGGGGTGGAGAAACGCAGCGAGCCCAGGTTCCCGCTGCGCGACCAGGAGAAGCAGGGGCTGCTCACTGGGCCTGGGCTTTGGTGCCCAGTTCTCATCGCAGACATTATTTCCATTAATGCCAATACCCCAGAATGACTGCAGCCCAGAGATGACTCTACCTTCCCGGAGCTTTAACTGGAGCAGCTACAGCAAACGCATCAAAATCGACAGCAGGCTGGAGGTGCTGTTCAGTGGTACAGTGCTTGCAGAGCATGCGTGAGGCCCTGGGTTCCACCCCAGCACCATCAAAAAACCAAAACAAAAAAAGCAGAGCAATGCTGGCAAGGAAGACGGCAGGCTAGGAAGCAGCAGGCCCTCCTTCCCCACAAAGATATGGATTCGGCAGCAATATGAGGGGCAGAAAATCTCTAGCAGAATTCTAGAGACCACTTGGAAGCTACAGCACCCGTGACTGCAAACCCAAGAAGAGGCTCCAGGGAAAGGAAAACTGGTGACACCTGGCGTGCTTGCCTTAGTCCGTCTGTGCTGCAGATAGCAAAATACCTATGAGTGGGTCGTTTTTAAACCACAGAAATTTATTTCTCACAGTTTTGGAGCCTGGAAGTCTAAGATCATGTACCTGCAGTTTTGACATCTGATAAAGGCCAGGTCTCTGTTTCCAAACATCTTGAATACTTGCCTTCACAGGTCGGAAGCTCTAAGCCTGCATCAAGCCAGCACACAAAGACTGCGAGAGGTGGTTTACTCAGATTCCAACCAAAAAAAGTAAGTACAAGGTATACAGAAAACAGGAACTATGATCCAATTAGGGGAGCAGAATAAAGCCCCCCAAACCAGTCTAAAGAAACAGATCTGTGAACTACTAGAGAAAAAAAAGTCTACACAGTTGGATACTGTGTCAAGTTGCTGAAAGAGATACAAGAGGACACATATAACTAGGAAATCAGGAAACAATGCATGAACAGGATGTGTGAACCTAGAGATTAAAAACTATGCAAAAGAATGAAACATTCTGGGGCTGCAAAATACAATAACTGACCTGAGTAATTCATAAAAACAGTTGAAGATTTGACCAGGCAGAAGAATCAGAAAACTTGAAGTGGTCATTTAAAAATCACAGAGTCAGGGAGCAAAACGACGGAGAAAAGCAAACAGGCCTCAGGGACTCCTGGGAGGCCGTGAGGGACCCACTCTATGCACCAGGGAGGCACAGAGGATGAGGGAGAAAATGGGACCTGGAATTTACTTGAAGAAATAATGGCTGGAAAATCCCCAAATCTGAAGAAAGAAATGGACATGCAAATTCACGGAGCTCAAAGAACTCCAGCTGAATAAATCAACAGAAAGTGATAGAGGGACAAGCTATAATTAGACTGTCTAAAAGTCAAAGATAATCTTGAAAGCAGCAAGCCAAAAGCAGTGTCTCATACGCAGGGGCCTCCAAAAGGTTCTCGGAGGGTTTCACAGGGGAAATCTCACAGCCAGGAGGGAGCGGGGCGATGAAGTGCTGAAAGAAAAAAACTCAACCAAGAACACAGCGTTGGGCAAAACTGCCCTGATAAAATGAAGGTGAGGGCTGGGGAGTGCTTGACGAGCATGTGGGAGGTCCTGGGTTTCACCCCAAAGACCACAAAAAGAAGAAAGAGGAGGCGCATGGGACGGGGAGGGGGAGGGAAAGGCCAGGATGGGGGAAGAGAAATGAAGACTTTTCCAGATCGACCAAATCGAAGGGACTTCATCACCGCTAGATCTGCTAACAAAACAAAACAAAACAAAAACAACAAAATATGGAAGGAATCTTTCAGGTTGAAATGAAAGGATGACAGGTAGCAACACAAACCACGTGATAATGTAAGATTCTCCAGGGAAGGGGGGATACGGGGACGGATAGAATAAATCTACGCTATCACAATTTTGATGCTCAGAGTTAAATTACAAGAACACAAAAGAAACTTTAAATCTATGTGAATTGGTGTACGACATATAAAAATGAATTTGTGACGTTGATAACAGAGCAGGGGGAAGGAGAGGGAACTGTCAAGGAAGTCATTAAAGTAGTTATCCGATTAAAATCAAAGGCCATAATTTTAAGGTACTTTATGTAATCACAGTCATAGCTACAAGAAAAATAGCTACTGAATATACACAAACGGAAATGAGAAAGAAGTCAAAGCAAGCAGTGCCAAAAAAAGTGAAATGAGAAGGAAGACAGGGGGAGGGATATGAAAGAAGGATACGAAGAGGAGTAAGACATGCAGAAAACAATAGAGAGGCGATCTGATGTTCCCCCCATCAGTAATTGCTTTAAATAAACATGGGTTAGGGCCTGGGATTTAGCTGAGTGGTACAGTGCCTGCTTGGCAAGCATGAGGTCTTGAGTTTGATTCCTAGTACCACCCCCCCAAAATAAATAAATGAGCTAAATGCCCCAATTAAAAAATATATACATATTTATAAAGTCTGAGGATGTGGTAAAGAATTTGCCTAGCACATACAAGGCACAGGGTTTGATCCCCAGCACCACACACACACAGGTTTAGACTGACCGAATGGACTGAAAAGAATGGTATCCAACGGTATGCTGCTTATAAGAAACTTACTTTGAGTATAAAGACATACATGAACTGAAAGTGGAAAGAATGAAAGGAGATATTTCACGCAAATGGTAAGCAAAAGAAAACAAGAATGGTCATGTTTGCAGCAGACAAAATAGACTTTAATTGAAAAAGTATGACAAGCAGCAAGGACACTGAATAACGATACAAGGGCCAAGTCACTCAGAAGACGGAATAATAATGACTATTTATGCACCAAGGCTCAGAGCTTCTAAATATATGGAGCAAATTTTGATAGATTTGAATGGAGAAATAAGTGCCAAGAAATGAAAAGTTGGAAATTCCAATACCTCACTCTCGATGGATAGAACAACCATACAGAGGATCAGTAAGGAGATAGGAACCTTGAAGAAAACTATGAACAATGATGCTGACTAGAAAGCTACAGAACACTCTGCCCAACAATACCATAATAGACACTGTCCTCAGAATATTCTTCACGTTGAGGCAGCAAACAAGTCTTAACGAATTCAAGAAGACTGAAATCATCCAAGCATTTTTTCCAGCCACCATGGAATGAAACTAGAAAACAATAGCACAATAAAAACCCATAGCTATGTACAAATTAAATAATATACATTTAGACAACTAATGGGAAAAAGAAGAAGTCAAAGGGAAATTAGGAATACATTGAGACTAAATGAATTTACAACATTTTTAGAGAATCCAGCAAAAATAAAAATAATGCAAAGAAGGATATGTATAGCTATAAATTTGCACATTAAAAGAAAATACGTACATTAAAAGGAAAAAGATCTTGAGTCAACAACCTAAACTTACAAATCAAGAAACCAGAAAAAGAAGAGTAAGTGAAATGCAAAGCTAGCAAAAAGGAAGGAAGCAATAAAGATAAGAACAGAGATAAATGGAACAGAATGGCAAAACAATAGAGAAAACAGTCAATGAAGTTAAAAGTTGGTTTTCAAAAAGATCAACAGAATCAACAAACCTTTAGCTAGATTAATTTATGAAAAGAGAGAATAACTAAAAACCAGAAATGCAAGAGGGGAGATTAAAATTGACACCATGGAAATTAAAATTTATAAGAGATACCACGAAGAAACATATCCCAGTGAGTTGTTATCACCTATGAGAAATAATTAAATGCTTAGAAACACACAATCTGTAAAGGCCGAATCATGAAGAAATGGAAACTCTGAAAAGATCAGCAGTACATCAGTAATCAAAAACTTCCCAACAAAGAAAAATTCAGGACCAGATGGCTCCACTGATGAATTCTATGACAGACTTAAAGAAGAATTAGCTGGGCGTGGTGGTGCACACCTGTAATCCCAGCCTTTGGGAGGCTGAGGCAAGAGGATCATTGCAAGTTTGAGACCAGCCTGGGCTACAAAGTGAGCTCAAGGCCAGCCTGAGCTACATAGCAAGGCCCTGTCTGAAAAAGACCAAAAAACAAAAAAAAATATTTGAATAAGAGGGAATACTTCTAAGTTCATTCAACAAAACTGATTTTATTCTGATACAAAACCACATAAAACCCTACAAGAAGAGGAAAATACGGGTCAATATCCTTGAAGGATACTGACATCCAAACCTCAACAAAATGCTAGAAAACCAAACTTAAAGGCATAGTGAAAGGATTTAACCCCATGAGTAAGTTAAATTTGTTTTTAGAATGCAACTATGGTTCAACATATAGAAATCAATTAATGCAATATGCTGCACATTAACACAGTGAAAGACAAAAAAGACATAAACACAGTGGATGCAAAAAGTGCATTTGACAAGATTTAACACCACTTCATGATTAAAAACATGCAGCAAAGCGGTAATAGAAGTGAACAACCTCAAAATAACAAAGGCTGTCTATGCAAAGCCCACGGCAAACATCCCATTCCACAATGAAAGACGGAAAGGCTTTTCTTCTAAGGTCATGACGAGGCTGGATGTCTACTTTTGCCAGTTGTATTTCACAAGGTACCAGAATCCTAAACTGAGCAATCAGGCAAGAAAAATAATTTTTTTTTTTTTTGGTCAGTACCAGGGATTGAACTCACAACCTTGCACCTGCCAAGCAGGCACTTAAGCCACTGAACCAAACTCCCAGCCCTCTTTTGTTTCAAGGCAGGGTCACACTATGTAGTTCAGGTCAGCCTTGCTCACATTGTAGCCCAAGCTGGCTTTGAACTCACAATGCTCCTCCTGCCTCAGCCTCCCGAGTGCTGGGATTAAAGGCGTGCGCCACCACGTCTGGCTCAAGAAAAATAATTTTTAAAAAAATTCCTTGAAATTGGAAAGGAAGTAGTAAAATGAAATCAGCTCACAGATGACCTAACGTTACATGTAGAAAATCTTAAAGACTACATAAAAAACTGTTGAGAGAAATGAGCTAGATCGGCATAGCCTCAGTAACTCCCGGGGTACAGTGTGCTTCAGGACTGACCACACACACGTCTCCTGAGGGGCCTGCTCACCCCTGCTGTGCCCACAGCGCCAGCTGCTGCCGGGCGGGGGACAACACCAGGCAGGGCAAGCTCATGTCCTGGAGGGGGTTGCTTGGCGTCAGGTGGAGCCGCATCATCCCCAGAGCAGGCATCAGAGGGGACCGCCCCAGGCCAGTGGCCTTCCTACTGACTCAAACAGAGCTGCCCCGGGACGTTTGGCCTGAAGATGAACCAGGTCAAAGTGAGGAGCTCAGCTGGGACAGCTCGATCTGCTTCATTCAGCACCTTGTGCCTCAATTTATCTACTTGTAAAAGAGACCCTGCTTCCAGACCCCCGGTGCATGAGCTTGAAAAAGACCCATGAAATAGTAGTGGCCTATTGTTTGGTTGATTTTGCAGGCCTGGGGCCGGCAGTCTGAGCATCTCTTGGGAAGGTGACAGTATGCAATGTAGCAAATATGGGGGATTCTCTTCTGTCTTGCCTTTGAGGCCAATACTGTTCTCACTGTTTTGCTTTATTCTGAATAATTGTTTTTTGCTTTATTTTATGTTCTATTTTTATTGGTTTTATTGTATTTTGTTTTTGGTTCGATTTTACTATACCTGATGAAATGGTCAACTATTCTGAAAATAACAAGATATACTATAGTAGCTATTGTTTTCCTAGTATCTTTCTTTGAAGTTCTGTACCAGTTCTACTGCTTTGTTTTGATTGTTTTTGTTCTGTTATGTTTTGTTGGATTTTATAATCTTTAAAATGAAAAACAGAAAAAAAAAAAGAAATAGTAGTGGCCCCCAGTACTCTCAATGCCTTACCCCGCACGTGCTCCAAGCACAGAAATTACAGGGACTGGCTACAGGGTCTGCCGTAGGATGGGAGGAGATTCCGCCCAGGAGCCCTTCCTTTCTGGGACTGGGTCCAGCCCTCTCTCCTCTACCTGGCCCAGGGCCCCTGCAGACCCTGTGGGAATGGGAGCTTCACGCCTGGCCTAGGGTACCCCGCGTGTCCTCTGAGCTGGGTGATTTCCTGACCGAGAAGTGCGCTGGATTACATCCTTAGCCCTTTCGTGGTGCCTTTCCCTCATTATTTCCAGCTTTCTTCTAGCTCGTTTTTCAAGGTGCAGGGCTTAGGCCTGCTGACTTGACCTGTGTGTATACATGAGTGTACCCCTAAATCAGTATCCCTCATTCTACCTCATGTAGATTGACTGTCCCCCAAAGGCTGTGTGTTAAAGGCTTGGGCCCCAGCATGGTGCTTCTAGGAGGTGGCAGAGCCTTAAGAGGCAAAACCTGGTGAGAGGTCATTGGGTCACTGCGGGCGTGGCTTGGAAGGGAAGGTGGGATGTAATCCCTGCTTCTTTCTTTCTTTTTCACTTCCTGGCCACGAGATGAGTGGTTTTACTCTGTCATATACTCCTGCCAAGATGCATCACTTAGGACCAACCAATCATGGACTAAAACTTCCAAAACTAAGCCGGGAGTGGTGGTGCACACCTTTAATCCCAGCACTCGGGAGGCTGAGGTAGGAGGAGCATTGTGAGTTTGAGGCCGGCTTGGGCTACAACATGAGCACAAGACCTGCCTGAGTTACATAGTGCGACCCTGCCTCAAAAAACCAGGGCTGGGAGTTTGGCTCAGTGGCTTATGCACCTGCCTAGAAGGTGCGAGGTTGTGAGTTCAATCCCCGGTGACGCAAAAAAAGAAAAAAAAAAAAAAAAGTGAAATAAAACTTCCAAAACTGTGAGTCAAGATAAACGTTCTGTCTTTATAAGTTGATTACCTCAGGTAGTCGTCATGATGGAAGGCTGACTAACACAGGACGAGGCACAGTGCCCTGGGCTCCTGGACCAGTGCTTCCTCCGAGGACCACCTGGTGTGTGGTGAACGGCTTCCTGACTCTGTGCCCCAAAGTGGAGAATGTGGAGGACCACCTGGATGACTCTCCTTGAATAAAGAGCAATTATCTCCGCTTTGGCTAAACCTGGCCCTATCTCCATACGTAGGGAGCTGGCGAGGCCATTTCCTTTTCCCTTCCCTGGGCTCTAAGCAATGTAAATAGGGCCGGCTGAGGTGCCGATGTGTCCTCTTTGAAGCTAGGGGACAGTCGCTGTTTCCCTGCCCCCTGACTCCCAAAAACGTGGTTGAGACAGGCGGGATGCAGAGCCACGGCTCCAGGCCTGTCAGCTGTGACTCAGGCTTGAGATAAGAGGCCATGGCTTCCCAGGGCAGAGAAGTTTGCACACCAGATCTGAAGCACCAGCCCCCAAAACACTAAATGCCACCTCAGCTGTGTTATGTGGATTGGTCTTTGTGCACACCCTTCTCTCTGCACATTGCAGAGGTGATTTCAGGCCTCCTACCCAGCCCAGCTCACAGTGCTGATGTGTTTCCTGCCATTCTCACAGTCACTCATC
>RJWM01044628.1:0-13196 GCA_004363535.1 Dasyprocta punctata | reverse complement strand
GTTGATTTTTATCAGCCATGTCTAAGAGTAAGACTAAATTTCTCCCCTGAGTGCTGTGCTAACATTAAAATCCCTATAAATTTCTGTCAGTTCCCATGCTTGAACTAATGAGCACATTCACAGGTCTTTTCTGAAAAACCCTTATGTTTAGTAGGAATTTTGGCATGCAGCAAGGGTAAAGAAATTCAAATAATGTAAAATCATATAAAATATTGCTAACTTTATGGCAGTGTATTTTCCAAAATTGACTATAAATATTTTTTATATCAGGGACTGTCTTTTTAATTTGGAGGCACCATTTATTGTATTTTATTAACAGCATAATTCAATGTAAAATTAAGGTTCTTTCCAAATGAGTTCATAATATAGAACAGTAATTCTTACCTCTGTCCCCACTGCCCAACATCCAGCAGCTTCTGTAGATGTTTTTGATTGCTGCATGTGAGGGGCTTTAGTGGTAGACGGCAGGAATGCTGCTAAATATCCTGCAGTACATGGGATGACCCCCAGTTATGTGGTGAATATGTCCACAGTGCAGACGTTCTGGTCTAAAAGAAATCTAAGTTACAGCAATGGACATCTTAAGCAGAGCATGTTTACCAGTCCTGTGGCCCATTGAAAGTATGTGTTCATTTTAACCATACTCAGTATCAAATAACCTTAAGAAAGCAATAGGAACTTCTTGGATGTAGTAAGTTATGCAGATGCAAAATTACACTGTTTCTATTTTTAGGAGTCAGGTTTATTAACAGGTAGTAACAAAACCTGAGTGAACACTGTCTAGTTACAGAATTCCTTAATTAAAAAATTATATTCTCAATTTCTGTTGAGTGAGTTTTGTTCGTTTTATGAGTTTTATTGTGCTATGTTTTAGAATTTCAAAAGTACTCATAAAAGGAAAAATAGCTGTAGATTGAATTCATTTATATACATGTGCCCATGTATTCCCCCAATCCCACACACCAAAAGTTCTAGAAAAGAGTAGAAATGGTTTGTGAAACATGGAAAAGGAGGCGTGGGGAAAAGAACATCATGTGCCTGTTGAGAGCAGCGTGTGTCGTGGCAGGAAAGTGTTAGTGTCACTGACCTCTTCTTGCCCTACATGCAGGCTAATTTTAGAGTTTTAGCAGCTTGGATTTATTTATATTCTGTGTATTCTTTTGTCTTCCTCAAATGATTTTGAAAGTTTCCCACAAATTTCTTTAGAAAGTTCTAATCTGAAGTTATAGAACATTTTGTTGGCAACTTGTCCAGCAGTGTATTTGTTAGATATATTGCAGCAGTCAGTAGCATTTTTTTAAACTGTGCATGTCTGGGAATCATGTGAAGGCGAACTAATGCCTGTTTATTTAGCATCAAATCTAACATCTGATTGCTAAAAAAGGGCTGTTAGACACTCCATGGCTGTCTTTTTTTTTTTTTTTTTTTTTTTTGAGACAGAGTCTCTGGCTTTGAACTCACAGTGTAACCTATTGGGGACCTCGCCTACATCCCCAATTTCCCAAACAGTGTATGACAAAGGCTTAAATAAATGAGACAAGTGGTATGATTTTTAGGGCTCCAGGAGGATCACAACCATTTGTAGAGTTTGAGACTGTGGGTTAAGACAGAGAATGTCTCTGGGCGGCCCATATTTATATAATATTCAAACAAGGAAGGAGTTAGAATGGAAAATGCAGCAAACCTGAGCAGGAGCTTGGGAGGGGTTCAAGGACCCCTCCAAGTAACAGATTATGTTAATTTAGGAGATTAGGAGAAAGTTTCCAGGTGAGTTTCACTACAGGAGTGAAATGCCTACAGCTACAATCGCTATCTTATTAATTGGGGTTGGAACCAGGTGTCCTCAGCTATGGCCTGTCTTGACCTTTGAGGCATCTCTTTATTTTCAGTTTAGCCATGCCATGGCCCTGCACATGTATTCAGCTTCAACGGCTCTAACAGTAACCCAGGTTAGCCTTGTATTTACAGGGATCCTCCTGCCTCAGCCTCCTGAGAGCTGGGATTACATGTGTGTACCACCTCACCTGGCTAATGGTTGTCTTTAGTAGTCGAAGACGTTAAATGTCCTCTTTAGACCCTACCTAATTAAACAGATAAAACAGTTCATTGCTGTTATTTACAGGAGATAGACAGTCCAATCATAGGTCATTCTTTCATCAATTCCTGTCACCAGGTTTTTTTTTTTTCTATCTCAAACAAATGTAACATTTTCATTCTGGTTATAGAGTAATTCATATTAGAGAATCTGATACATAAAACCCAGTCAGTTCTGCAAAGAGGCAAAACCAGGTTAGGACTCCATCAGTTTGGGAAGAATGTGTTAGATAAGACTGATTTATATATGTTATCTACTAACATTTATAAAAATTTAGTACCTGCTAAGCAGTTCATATGGATTCTCTCTTTTGAAATCATTGTAAGTTCTATGAAATGGGTTATGGAAAAGTAGACTCTCAAGAAGGATTATAACAGGACTCTCCAGTCATCCGTCCCATGCCCCTAGCTCACAGAGGTACACAGTATTGGATGAACAGAGGAAGTGTAGGTTCAGAAGACAGAATGCATTTCAAAGGTAAAAGATGAGGTAGAATTATTGAGGATGATATCAGGAATACAATGATGTAAAATAGGTATTTAATAGCATTCAAAGTAAAATGTCTAGTGAACACTATATATGAATTATATATAAATTTGTATCATAACTACTGACAAGATTTTTGAGCATCTGGCAGAATCATAGATAGAGATGGAAATTGACAGGTTACAGTTTTTATGCATTTGTTTATTTGGCAGTCAACGACTAGTGTCTTTCTGCACTGTATTCCTATATGCAAGTGGAAGGAGGATGGCCATTGCTATTATGTGTCAGGTTTTGTTGTTTGGTGGTTGCAAACACTGTTGCACCTTAGTTATTGTTGATATAATCTTTTAATATTAACTGCTTTTATTACAACTTCTAATGACCACATACTACATAATCTTTTGTGTGCTTTGATAAAGCTTGGACAAAATAAAAGATGCAGGGTACTTCTCAGGGTTTTCAAGAATGATAAAATTACATATTTGGTACAAAAACATAACTAAAGGGTTAAATCAGAAATACAAAAAGGGAGTGAACATGGATTTTTGTTTTTTTTAAGAAATCAGTAAATCCTTGTTTCCTTGTTTAGCAGTTTATACATTCTGGCCACTGAGGAAAACTATAAGGTTGTTTATTCTTTTTTTGTCTGTATTAGACTAGTTATAATTTAGAAAAACTTAACTTGGATTTTTATTTCTCCCATAACTTCTTTTAACTTCTCAAGGTTTTTTTTCTTCAATCTGTGGAGGTGACAAATACTCAGCAGCTCATGTTGTAGAAAGTTAATCTATTTTGGTTTTGAAACGGAGCCACTTGACATTATTGTAGACAAGGAAAGGTGGATGTTCAGGTCAATAATCATTTCCTGTTTTTTCCTACAGAAAATAAATGACTCAGTTCTTGATAGTAATCTTCATTTTCTCTAGCCACAAAAGACCAGAGATGTTATTTCATTACTTACTCCATTCATTATTCTGGATGTTCTTTTCATTTTGTGCAAATGACTTTTCATAAAGAGAAATGACTGATGACTGTTAATGTACAGTATTAAAACCTCTGCTTTGGCAAATAATCAGTTTTTTTTTTTTTTTTAAGTTTTGATGTCTACAACCGCCTGTACAGTTGTTAAATCTCATGAAATATGATAGTAAAAACAGACTTAGTTTTTTGAAAAATAATGTGGCTAACCAAGAGGATTGTTTTATACAGCTTCTTAAACTTTAACCAAATTTGTAGTGTATTTCCATATTTGGATAAATTTTACTTTTTTAGTTTCCATTACATGACTCAAACCTACTCATTGTAAGAGAAAATGAGCCCAGCAACATACACCGTATGCAAATATCTACCTATTTCTGAGTGAATCATTTAAGGGAGTGAGGAATAAGTAACATAAATTTCTTGCCTCTACCTCAAAGTAAAATCTAGAAACACCAATGCCATTCTTGATGCCCTGTTTTGCCACCTTACTTCCTCTCCCTCATCTTTCCTCACAGGCAGATCGATCTTCCATGCTCTGTCCTCAAGTATTTTTCCTTCTATTTGTTGCTGCTGCCACTTTCTGAGTTCAGGCCTTACTCTTCCCTTGGCCAGTGGTGATCAGCTATGAGCTCGCTGCCGTCCCTTCAGCATTGTGTCCTACATCTGTATAAGCCATCTTCCAAGTGATTTTCAGTGCTGTCTTTATAAAAGTAGAAAACATTAGCTTTTGCTAAATAAGCTTTCATGACCTCCATCACCTGTGATGCCCAAACACATCTCCCCGCAGCCCGCCCCCCCCCAAGCTTATTTTAAGGAACTTTCTGTCTGGTTCAGTTGTACCTCTGGCAACTAGCACACAGCATTAGAGATTTTTTTTCAAGCCAATCAGTGAATTACTGTAACTTACAAGACCCCACATGACTTGGTATCAGGTTATTTTTTTGGTCTGATTACTCATCCAGTGAATGAAATATTCTAGCCATAGTAATTTCTTTTTTATTCTTCTATAAATACATATTTCTTTTATGGAGAATTTCATAGCTCTTAAAATTTCAACTATATCTATCTTAGAGCTAGGAGAATGAATTGATTTTTCAGTAGCCCAACAAATACTTAGAACATACTGTATGTTTACCACAGTTTTAAGTCTGGAGATAGGAAGACTGTTATGAATAAAAAGGCAAATTTGTGTTTCCTGTCATTTACATCCTAGAGTCGTAGCAATGATAGAATCTGTTGCATATGAACACTACAGTGGTGTAGAATATTCGTAACTCTGGAGGTGGAAACATTTTTAGCTTGGTCAAGGTATAGCTAAGTAGAATGGTAGAGAAGGGAGTGGTTACATGTTAGAGGCTCCTGCTGTAAGGAAGGTTAGGGACGTCTATGAGACTGGTGCTCTTTCCCTTTGGTGTATATATGATCCAGTTGCTTTTGCCTTGTAACTCTCACCTCAGCCTCTTGTTTTGTTAGGAGTTGTAGCTCGTTCTCCAGGGTAGCTGGCACAGTTCTTATACCATGTTATGGCTTTGTGGCAGTGTCAAGGAGCTCCGTCCCTGGTAGCAGTAAAAATAGAGTTTATCTCAGGATTAGACAGATTATCATTTTCATAACTTTAGGCAGATGGTTTAATCTCGCTGAACTGTATTAGTTTTCTTTTCTACCATGGACATACTGTAGTCAAAAAATAAAAAGTTTGGAGTATTAAATGACTAGAATGATACCTCACAAAACTTTCAAAACTTGCTTTGTTGTTCATAGTTGTATCTTAAGTAGCTGGAAGAGTGCCTGATCATTGTTATTTGTTTTTTTAATGAGTCACTGTGGGCATAGATGAATGATATAGTCAATAAAAAGCACATGAAACAACATCTGGTATGTAAGTGCTCAATAAATGTTATTGCTACTTTTTTTTTTTAATAGGAAGCCCTGAGGTCATGTTGTCATTGTGTTGCAAGAATTTGTCCTAATCATCTGTGTGGGGGGCCTTTCTCCTGCATTGACCCTTTCAGCCCAGGTTTCTGTGATCACGTATGTGCCTAGGAAGGGTGTCTGGAGGATAGGATAGAATACATTGTAGTGGTCGAACTCTCACTTACTCCTGTTTTCTAGCTCTGGATTCTGCTGGGACTAGGCCCTGAGGATTAGCTCCTGCCAGTCCTGTTTCTTGTAAAGGATCTTGTTTCTAGCCTCATTTCTAGAACTGAACTCAATTCTCTGATAGCGTCACCTAATACCAAGCCCACTTCTTAGTCCTTCTGGATACATAGGTACCTTCTTTCACATATTGGGCCTCTCCAGAATGTTGACACCTGCCCAGAAGAACTAGAGTTCATCCTTTCTTTCAATAGTTTGGTTGGTGATAGGTTAGCACTTTGCTTGCCACTGCAGTTTCTTGTTTTCTGACTGCTTTGTTACCCGGTCTGTGGGTTGCTCCTGCTATCTCTCCTAGTTCCTTATGGTTCATGAATGTGGTGATGCAGATGGGAGACAGTAACTTTGATACAGCAGAGGTCCTCACTGAATGGTCGGCCCACTTACAAACTCAAGCTTGTGTAGTTCTTCACAGAGTATGAATGACATAAATACCTTCCTATTAAAATTTGTTTTACCACAGGTGCGGAAAGTGTTATTTGAAAGCTCAGAGGTCATTTTAACCACCTCTGTAGGATGAGCAAAGAGAGGAAGGCGTTCATCTTTCATTTCTAAAAGTGATAGCCTTGAGTTGCCTAGTGATGGTTCTGAGAAATCTGTTGTTGAAGCTGTTTCGTCACTGTGAAAACATCATAGCACGTACTTGCACATACTTAGAATGGCTACAACTTCACTGGGTGTTATAATCTTGTAGGGCTAATGTCTGTGTGGCCATATAAAGCTTTGCCACCTCGTACATGATTTTACTGTGGCTATTTGCACGTGCCATTGGTAAGTTTTGAATTTCAGTTTGGGTTGGGTTGGTAGTCATTTTGAAAAGCATCCATTTGCAGCTTGAATAAGAACTTCAGTTTTTCTTTGCTAGTTTAGCAGCTCATTTATAGAAAATAGTTCTAAAATATTTGTGTAAATTATATATTGTTGAGGTAGTTTAGTGTTTAATACAAAAAACAGAAGTGATTCTTACTGTCAGAATGTTGTAAGTTGCTGCATTATAAATAAAAGTTCATCTAGTCCTGTGGTGAAAGACTGTTGCATGTGTTTCAGCGTGAGACTTTTATGGAAGGGTTTTGTTAAGACTGAAGGTAAAGTAATGAGTAATGTCCATGTGGATCACTGGAACCATGAACGAGATTTAAATTGAGAATCTTCCGGTGGGTAGGGTGGGGTACAAAGTGTCATAGTTTTGGCACTTAGTTCCGTTAATGAAATATAGCTGGTAATACGATATTCACTGTCCTAATCTGCAAAGGATTGAAAGATGAAAGACTCAGCTCAAATGGCCAAGTCTCCGTTTGAAGTGATATTTCTTTTGTACCATTTCAGATACTTTGGTTATTCATATTTCCTCTGTAAAACTAAATTACCAAGAAGGATATGTGAGTGTAGAAAAATAACTTTGACACTTAGTCTTCACAATTATTTAAAATATAATGCCAAAATGCAACTATCTTTGAGTATAAAATGTAGATTAAATTACTGTTTCACCCAAGTAAATGAAACTGTTGTGAAAATATTAAACTAGCAACCAAAGATGTGAATATTTTCAAAACACAGCATAGCAGATGAGACTACAGTTGGATTTCTGGATGGTGAAGTCAGGATGAACTGACTTGAGAAATTATTCATGAATCACTTTTAGGATAGAAACATATAATCTCATTAAGTTAAAAAATATATTGAAAACTTGATTTAATGAGAAAAAATGTGAAATAGCTTGGAAACCAGAGGTTGGTTTGACTTAATAGTATTATTTTGTAAAATATTGATACTCATCAGTGACCAGAAATTTCACATTTAGTCCCATAGCTAAGTCAGCAAAGCCCTGGAAAGAGCTGTTATCTAGATTCCAGAGCTCCTCTGGTGGGACCTTCAATAAGGTGCTCTTATATTTTCCATTTTTGTGTAGGGTGCATATTGACAGGAAGGGAGGGGGACGTAGCTTGAGTGTAGTTGTTAGAGAAGTTTGGGGTCAGATTCATTGGTTTAGAACAGAACTCTACTACCTACTAATTGTGTGTCCTTGGCCAGTTTAACTTCCTTTTCTCTCAGATGCTTTAATTTCAGGTCATAATGGCATCAACTTGTTGGATTTCAGTGAGAGTTAAATGAGCATCTGTATGCACAACTCTTAACACAAGGAACTATGCAAACATGAGTTATTATGTTACCAAATGGTAATAAAAATGATTATTTGTTTCATACCACTATATGATTTGTCATATAGCAGTAGGTAATTAAAACTGTTACCTAAGCATCAGTGTAGTCTATTAGGTTTGCTATCCCTTTATCCAGAAGATTTAGGTTTCGTAGCCCTTTATCCGGAGGATTTTACTGATTCTCTTGTATTTCAGCACACATTTTATTTAGTTGGTTGTTGGCCTGTTCTGGCACATCTTTGGTGTGGAATCTGGAAAATATTTGCCTCTGTTGGTGTGTTTTTATTGTTGTTGCTATGATAGAGATTAACCAAAAAAGAGTGATGTGACTTCTCTAAGAAATCTAATTTTCTGTAATGTGGTTTTGTTGCTTTTTCCTACAGGGTGACACTTTCAGCTTTTTGACGTGCTTGCATTATAAAACTTAAGAGTCTGCCATGAAAGTGCATCAGGAACGTGACTCAGTCAATCCTGAACCATTTCTGTGTCCCTTACATCATTGTTTAATACAGCATGGGTATGGGATGAGGGTGCCTCATCACCTGTCACCGATCATGAAGATTTAAGTTGATGCATACATAAGGAAATATGCCCCGCACCTACAGAGAGCAAAATAAACACCAGGAAACATTTTTGGCTTAGGAAGGGAAACCTTGCTGAATATTCACTGGCTAGTTTTTTATTGCAGTTTTGTATACTGACCCACAGTCAGAAGGGAGAGAAAAAGACTTGGATTGTGGGAGTAGAAGGGCAAATAGAAATTATGTCATCCTCACTGTGTATATTTATGAGTTATTGTCATTGAAGAACTGTCCCTTTTCCTTAAAGCAAGTGCCATTCTGGATATTTTGATATGTTGCGGCAATTGCTATTGTACTTTATATGGCTTTCAAGTATGAAAACTGTTAATTTGTTTGCTATTGTGTTGCCATATCTTAGTTGGCAAATAAGGACTATCTAGAGCTCTGTTCTTAGCCAGTGTGTGTGGCATTGATCAGTAGCCAGCTAACAAATCCCGTAGTAAATTTTACATTAATTGATATAATTCACTTATAAGAAACAAGTAGCTTGTACACGTGTGTGCAGATACACATTATAATTCTGAGGATCATATGATATCAAAAGTTTATGCCATAAATGTGCAAAAAGTACCATGGCACTAAACTTGATGATTCTATAATTTTATTTACCCCTTAGGAAACAGTTGAGCTATTGATTGCACATCAAATGTGTTTTGATTAAGATTATAGCACAATATCTTTGACAGCAATTCCTTTTATTAGAACCTATCACATATTTAAAGTCTGTAGTCACCTGAGATTATATGTGTCTGAGCTTAGTGAAATAAATTATTAACATTTTGTTCCAAGGACTGTACCTTCAATGCTGTATAATTAAAAACCGTATACTTTCCTGGGTAGTTTGAACACACTGTGGTGCTTAGTGCTTATTCTATATGCTAGACAAGCTTAGAATGAGAAATGCACAGATTAATATACTTCATATATGCAATTAATTACAATAAAAAGTTATCTGCACTCATTGGAATAGTTTAACAGTTGAGACTTGGCTCCCTAGCTGTGAATATTGTTATTGATGGTACTGTATTTACTGTAATTGTGGCTGTGAATGATCCTGGAAAATCATAGAAAGGAAAATCGTATTCCAGGGGAAACTTGATTTCTTTTTTGAAAAAAAAATCACAAATTTTCGCTTTTACTTAAACTAAAGTGTACATTGTGACTCTAACACAGCTGGAATTATTCATGGCTCACAGTGGAAAATTTAAAAAACCATATGAAAATGCAGTGATATTTAGATGTGCTAAATGGAACATAGACCCAACCAGGTTTTCATGATTTGTCAGTTTTTGACTTCAAAGACTCTGGTTAGCTTGCATTTTTAAAACTAATGAGTTTATCACAGCCAGTGGGGAAAATGGTTAAAGTATATCAGCTGTAAATTGGTACAGAGCACTAAAAGGGACATTAGCCTCTAATCAGATTCTAACAGTTCATTAAACCTGCCTTTCCAGAATTGCTCTTTGTCTTTTTTCCTCCTTTGCTTAGGCCTCCATTACAAGGCATCTTCTTCCTTTTTCATCTAGGCAAGACCTCCTCTAGGGTAGGAAGCAATTCCAACTCATCCTTCATTGTCCAACCCAACAGCCTACGGGAAGCTTTGTTAAGGCAGCTTTTGGGAACTGCTGTGGGAAGCTGGGGAGTTGAGGCCTGGCTAGCTGCAGGAAGGCTTTCTTGAGACTGGGCTGGTTGGTCGCCAATCTGGCTGCGTCCAAGGACAGAAGCAAGTGACACATTAGGGTTTGAGATCTCTGCCTGATGTGTAAACAACCACAGGCCTTGATGAAAGGATCAAGTTTGGAACAAATTAACTGCGCTCACCAGCAAGACCATAGTTCCTTCTGCTCTAAGGAGCAGAAAGGATGCAAAATCTCTAAAAAATAAAATAATATGAAATAAAAAATAAGGACAAGTTAAAAGCAAAAACCAAGAAAGGCAGTGTCCTCCTAATTTTGAAAGTACGAAGTTTCAAAGAAAGATGGGCACTAATGTGTTTTCTTCTTTTTGTTATTTAATAGTCTAGGTGGCATAATTTTTTAAAAAAAATATTTATTAGATAACTAAAATAAATTTGCTTTCTCAGAGCAGCTGATTTCTGAGCAGTTATTTGTAAGAGGTCTTATAAGTTTTATTTCATATTTTTCTTAAAAAGAATGAAAAAATGAGTAGAGCTTCACTATACCACACTCTGTTGGTATTATTTAGTAATAAAAACATTTAATTTATGATATGTTGAAATGGGAGTTTCACTTAACTGTTTTATGGAAAAGCAACTCTATGAAAGGCAAAAATATCAGTGCGTAGATGGGGGAAGTGAAAAGCATTAGGATATGTTGTGTCCGAGTACCAGTTTCCCAGGATGAATGTAACCATTGTGCACTATAAAAATGTACTAATGAAAATTTTTAATCGTTAAAAAAAAATCGAAGTTCAGAAATTATACTTCTTGTTACTGTACTTAAAATATTTAGTAACTAAACTTTTTTATGTTGAGTTAAGACCACTTTAACATCCTGGTTATATTTGTAATTGAGCAAAAGTACTCTAAAAACTCAGTCAAATTTACTCATACTACTTTCTTACTTTGGTCAGTTCATGAGGATGGTAAAGTTGGCGTTCTAAACACTTTGTAAAATATCAGCCTTATCTGGTCTTAAGTAAGCAATGATGTGTGACTTTCTGACTGCTTTCAGAGGTTACTGAATTCAGGAAATTCCTAAAGCAATGAAAAGTAGTAAAAAATAAACTTGATTTAATGTTCTTATAAATGATGCTTGAAATTCTATTGAACCACAGTATAAATAAGGTTTTCCTTTCAAGAGGTGGTAAATTGAGCCAAACATATGAGACTAGGGGAAAAAAGTTAGTTATGGTTTTACGAAATCATTCTTAATCTACAATTATGTAGGCTGTTTTTGAAGTATATTTTGGGGAGTTCATAATATAGAGATTTTTCATCTGATCAAAATTGCCATCACATATAAATTAAATTACTCTGGAATTATATTTTCTTGCTTCTAAATTACTTAGGCTATGAGAATAGATAGGTTATTTTTTATCTAATTTTCTCTTTTATGGATGTCTATACAAGAGACAGCCTCTAGAACTAAGGAAGAGAGAAACTCGCCTTATAGTTCCTTCCACTATTGAGAAACTGTGATAAATTGTTTCAGCCCCATATAAATTAATGTAAGGTTTCCACATTTCAGTTTATTACAGTGTGACCTCCAACCCAGAGATCAAAGAATCAGACTGATTAATTCAACTTCTTGGTCATTATTTCAAATGAAAGTTCAGATTGGGGGGATAATTGGTTATGCTGATATTCACATTTAATTATACTTCATTGTTAAAGAATTAGGTTAGCAATGCTAAAGGTACTCCAGTGAAGGAAGATTCTACCAGATGTCCTCTTTTGATGCTTTATAGCTGAATCTGCCCCCTTTCTTTTATTCTCAGAATACCAACACCTTTGAAAACAGAATGTTAATGCTTGATGGGATGCCGGCAGTCAGAGTCAAAACAGAGCTTTTGGAATCTGAACAAGGGGTAAGCAGAAGTTTCCAGTGATGCCTGCCTCCTCTTTCTCATCATGCCATTCACGTCCAGACCATCTTGAGACTTGCAGAACAATTCTGTTTGTTTGTTTGCTTGCTTCCTTGCTTGTTTTTCCCTCATTGCCTAAGCTTTTCTCCCAAGTAAAAATCATTTGAGATTTTAGTTTATTCTTACCTAGTTACAAACTTAAATATAATTCTTTGGATAGTGTGCTGAAATTAGAAGGGATAGTGACCTTAAAAGAACCCTACGTTAGCCTGACATAGTGGCACAAGCCTTTAATCCTAGGAGACTGAGGCAGGAGAATCGTTGTGAGTTCGAGACCAGCCTGGGCTGTAAAGTGAATTCAAGGCCAGCCTGAGCTGCATAGTGAGACCCTGTCTCAAAAAATTAGGGCCGGGGATTTAGCTCAGTGGCCTAAATGCCTGCCTGGCAGGTGCAAGGTTGTGAGTTCGATTCCTGGTACCAAAAAAGAAAAAAAAAAAAAAGAACCATACTGTTGTATTTAAATGGGTGAATTTTTTAAAAGCTAGTAAAAATCCAAAGCAAAGAAGATGTACTAAGAAATAAGACGGGAATAGAGCCTTATTGTTAAAATAGCTTGGTTCATTCTAAGTACAGGTATGGGAATGGGAATGTTTATTGAATGGATTTTTCTTTTGACATTTCTATTTACCTTTTTTAGTTCCGTGAGGAAAAGGGAATGGTTGATGAAATTGAGTTCAGTGAATCTGAAATTTGCCTAAAAAAGCAAGAGAAAGGTTATTTAGAAATATATAACCAAGTTAATGGATTAATTTATGGGTATTTAAAATTTAAGTACTAAGAGCAAAGATCCTTCTTAAAGAACATAGGACATTTTATAATTGTTAAAATTTATAACTTCACTAATTAAAAGCATAAGGATAGTATAATTGGTTATAATTGGTTGCAACATTGGCATGGAATATATATATATATATATATATATATATATATATATATATTCCATATTCAGATAGTAGCAGTTAGATCTTCTCAGTGTCATTTTTAGAGGATGTCATTTTTACTGTTTTGTTCAACATTGATTTTTAAATTCTGAAATAACCCAAAGTTCGTGTTGACCAATTACACATCCCTATAGTTCTCTGCATGACATAATGACAGACTTGTAAAGATTCAGCCCAAGACTGAGGGAGTAGA
>RJWM01044627.1:0-13164 GCA_004363535.1 Dasyprocta punctata | reverse complement strand
GGCCCCTCACAGTGACCACAGCAGGTGGAGGTGACAGTCACCAACTAGGACAGTACGGGGGAAGGGGACTTGCATTAGTGTGACTCTGACAGTCCTACAAATTTCTAATTCCAGTTGTAAGAGTGTGATTTTAAGATATCAGTTCTAAGATTGTCTGGGGTTTTTTTCTTAATTTCAAAATTTATTTAGAACATAAGAAGATTCACTCTTTTTAGTGTATAGTGCTATGAGGTTTTTAGTTTTGTTTTTTAGATACTGGGGTTGAACCCAGGGTTTTTGCACTGAACTATATTCCAAGCCTTTCTATTTTTTTTACTTTGTGGCAGTGTTTCTCTGAGTTGTTAAACTGTTCATGCAGAGTTAGACTTTGCAATCCTCCTGCCTCAGCCTCCCAGAATGCAGGAACTATAGGCACGTGCTAACATCCCTGGGTAATTTTTGAGTCTCATTTTGCTTTATTTTCGCTTTATTTTCAGACAGGGGCTCACTTGTAGTTCAGGGTGATCTTAAACCCACTACATAGGCCAAGCTAACCTCAAACTTGTGGCAATCCTGTCTCAGCTTCCAGTGTTCTGGGATTGCAGCTGTGCACACCCAACTTAGTTTTATGAGTTTTGACAAATCATAACATTGTATAACCACCACTGTAAGCAAGGCACAGCACAGTTCCATCACCCTGGAAAATTCTCTCAGGCTGCTCTTTAGTTAACCTTTATCCGCCTCAGAAACCTCTGGTGATCATTGACTTATTCTCCGCTGCCCTAGTTTTGCCATTTCTGGAAAGTCATTTGAATGGGATCAGAAGTATGTAGTCTTTGGAATCTGACTTCTTTCACACAGTGTGATACACTTAAGATTCACCCATGCAGCCTTGTGGTGGCGCACGCCTTTAATCCCAGCACTCGGGAGGCTGAGGTAGGAGGAGCATTGTGAGTTTGAGGCCAGCTTGGGCTACAACGAGAGCGCGAGGCCAAGCTGAGCTACATAGTGTGACCCTGCCTCAAGAAACCAGGGCTGGGAGTTTGGCTCAGTGACTTAAGCATCTGTCTGACAGATGCGAGGTTGTGAGTTCAATCCCTAGTGCCACCAAAACAAAAAAAAAAAGATTCACCCATGCCTTAACATATATCAAAGTCCTATTAGCCAGGCACAATAGCACACACCTTTAATGTCAGCTACTCAGGAGGCTGAGGCAAAAGGATCACATGTTCAAGTCCAGCCTAGAAAACCCAGTAAGACCCTGTCTCTAAATTTTAAAATAAAAAAAAATTTTTTTGTCTTTTTGAGACAAGATCTCACTATGCAGTTCAGGCTGGCCTTGAGCTCACTTGGTAGCCCAGGCTGGCCTGGAACTGACAACATTCCCCCTACCTCAGCCTCCCAAGTGCTGGGATTACAGGCATGTGAACAAAATTGTTTCAAGACAGGGTCTCACTATCTCACTATGTAGTCTAGGCTGGCCTTGGACTCACTGCATAGCCAGGCTGGCTTTAAATTCGTAACAACCCTCCTGCCTCAGCCTCCTGAGTCTTGGAATTGCAGAGGTGTATCACCAAGCCCGGTTCAAAATTAAACATTTAAAAGGGGCTAGGGATGTAGCTCAATGTGAAGGCCCTGGGCTCAGTGGCCGTTACAGGGGAGGTGGGCGGGGGGGCTCGTGTTACTGAGGAGGTGGCAATGCTCACTGGCCCCACTTGCTAGAATCTGTACCTGAACTTGCTGTCCCGTACGTCGACTCGCAGGCTTGGTCCTCAGCCGCTAGTGCTTCTGGGAGGTGGTGCGGACATGAACGGGCAAAGCCCGGAAGGGGCCAGAGTTAGGTCACTGAGGGGCTCCCTGTCCCTCGGCTTTGCAGCCCCCATGAAGAGAAAAGGCTTCCTCCAGCCGCTTCCATCACTGACTGAAACTCTTCCTTCCCCATTCTTTTTTTTTTTTTTTTTTTTGCGGCACCGGGGATTGAACTCACAACCTCGCGCCTGCCAGGGCAGGCGCTTAAGGCAATGAGCCAAACTCTCGGCCCTGGTTTTTTGAGGCAGGGTCGCACTATGTAGCTCAGGCCGGTCTTACACTCGCGTTGTAGCCCAAGCCGGCCTCGAACTCACAACGCTCCGCCTACCTCAGCCTCCCGAGTGCTGGGATTAAAGGCGTGCGCCACCACGCCCGGCTTTCCTTCCCCATTCTGAGGTGACTGTCTCAGGGATTTTGTTACATTTGTGGAAAACGGGTGTCACGTGGTGGTGCATGGCACTTGGACTGGCTGGAAGTTGGTGGCGACCAGGCGCCATGTTGGTCACAGAGGCGGCGGCCATCGGGGAGGACAAAGAGCGGGGTGAGCCAGGACCTCGGTCACGGCCACTGAGCCGCGGTCCCCGCTTCCGGGCAGACGGTACAGGGAGCGGAGCTCGGTGCTGTTACTCCGAGTCTCCGTGGTTCACCCACCTCCCGAATAACGGCAGAGGGCGGGGGTCGGCGGCGTCTTCATGCCACAGTCAGCCCCTGCAGGGGAAACCCAGTGAGGGGTCCCGGAGGAGGAGCCGACCCAGGCGTTTATCCCCTTCCTCAGGAGGGGCATTTGCACTGTGCTCTGTGCCGCTGGGAGCCGCCAAAGCTGGAACTGACCACACGTGCAGGGCTGGCGCGTGACCGCCCAAGAGCAAAGAGCGCCAGGGCCAAGACACGTAAAAAAGCCGCTTCAGCCCAAAACAACACCCAGCCCGAAGACAATCCAAGCAATGGGTTGCTAGGCAAAGGGGCACCAGGTGAGGTTGTGTTGCTAAGCGTATAAATAAACGCCCCTGCAGAGAGGGCAAGCCCTTTCCTCCCAGCAGCAGAGCGAGGGCTCCAGCTTGTCGCTTCTTTATTTTCTCATCCTCTCGTGGTCCTTCACCCCGAGAACCTCAGGAGCCATGTGGGTCACTCACGGCACTGTGTATCCCGCTTAGCTCAGTGTGGCCACTTCGCGCTCCTAGAACAAAAACGGAGAAACAAGCAGCACCACAGCCACACAGGATACAACTGAACAAAAGATCTGGAATGGTTATGCTTTTCGCTCCATCGCACTTGCTTATTTTCTGAGAATGAGACCCAGAAAATTTAAGAAAGCCCAGAGAAAACTGGGTATGGTGGTGCACACTTTTAATCCCAGCACTCTCGGAGGCTGAAGCAGGAGGATCTCAAATTGAAACCCAGCCTGGGCAATTTAGCAAGAGGCTGTCTCAAAATAAAAATAAATAAAAATTTAAACTAGGCATGGTGGCACAGGCCTGTAATTCCAGCACTCAGGAGACTGAGGCAGGAGCATTACCTTGAGTTTGAGGTCAGCCTGGACTATGTAGTGAGTTCAACGCCAGCCTTAATTACAAAGTGAGACCTTGTCTCAAAAACAACAAAAATAAAAACCCCATAAATATTCCTTGTAAACAATTAAAATATGTATAAGTCAAGAGAGTAAAAAGGTAGTACAGACTGGATACAGTAGGACACACCTGTAACCCCAGCACTCCAGGAGGCTGAGGCAGGAGGGTCACAAGTTCAAGCCCAGCCTAGGGAACTTAGCAACCTACTGAAACCCTGTCTCAAAGTAAAACATGAAGAATCCGGGCGTGGTGGCGCACGCCTTTAATCCCAGCACTCGGGAGGCTGAGGTAGGCGGAGCGTTGTGAGTTCGAGGCCAGCTTGGGCTACAACAGGAGCGCAAGGCCGACCTGAGCTACATAGTGCGACCCTGCCTCAAAAAACCAGGGCTGGGAGTTTGGCTCAGTGCCTTAAGCGCCTGCCCTGGCAGGCGCGAGGTTGTGAGTTCAATCCCCGGTGCCGCAAAAAAAAAAAAAAAAAAAGTAAAACATGAAGAGGGCTAGAGATGTAGTTCTGTGCTAAAGTCCTGGATTTAATTCCCAGTATCATGAAAAATAAAATAAAATTTTAGAAAAGTAAATAAAATAAACAGGCTTAAACAAACAAGTCCCTGAATCTCAAAGATTTAAAAGGATCTGTTTATCACCAAGCAAGGTCAGATGCTGCTCCTGCTGCTCCTGCAGCTCCTGCTCCTGCAGCTACACTGTCAGGAACATGTGCTGTGGGGATCCAGCAGGTGGCAGGAGGCAGTGCCAGAAGCCTGCAGCTTCTGACTGTCCCATGGGTGCCATGTCCCTGCCACGGCTCCCAGCAGCTCTGCCAAGGCAAGAGGAAGGATGTGGGTTTCATCGGGGTTATGGTTTGTGTTTAAATCTCCCCCCAAAGCCTTATATGGTCATTGGGGGGGCGGGTCTTTCAAAGGCACCCGAGTCTAGCATCTGTGATTGGTTCACTGTCTAGCACTGGGATTGGCCGTGTGAGTGCTGCACCTGCCCAGGCCGGGAAGCTGGCATACCGTATAAGGGAGGTGTGCTTTCCTCTTTTGCCCTTTTGCTCTTGCTGCTTTTGTTTTTTGTTTGTTTGTTTTGGGGTTTTTTTGTTTTGTTTTGTTTTGGGTTTTTTTGGTACCAGGGATCAAACTTGCAACCTTGCGCTTGCCAGGCAGGTACTTGTGCCACTGAGCTAAATCCCCAGTTCCTGCTGCTTTTGGTATCTGCCACAGTCGCCATGAATGGCTGCCCCTCAGCCACGCCACCTTGCCTTGGAGCCAGCTGAGTGTGGACTGAAACCTCCAAAAACTGTAAGAAATAAAGCTTTTCTTCCCTAATTTTGGGCATCGGGTATTCTGTCTCAGCAATGAGATAAAAATAACCAAGACAAGCCGGGCGTGGTGGCGCACGCCTTTAATCCCAGCACTCAGGAGGCTGAGGTAGGTGGAGCGTTGTGAGTTCAAGGCCGGCTTGGGCTACAACGCGAGTGCAAGGCCGGCCTGAGCTACATAGTGCGACCCTGCCTCGAAAAACGAGGGCCGGGAGTTTGGCTCAGTGCCTTAAGCGCCTGCCCTGACAGGCGCGAGGTTGTGAGTTCAATCCCCGGTGCCGCAAAGAAAAAAAAAAAAAAAATAACCAAGACAATGGGTCTCTGATGACCTCTGTGTCTGCTACACTGGTGTTTATATTAAATGCCTACCTTATCTGCACATGCTTAGTTTTGTATAAATGACAGCAAAAAAACAACAAAAAAAGTGAGCAATAGATTACAGTGTGTTACCACTTGTTCACCCAGCACCATGTCCTTAAGATCTATGTTACTGGGGCAGGGATTTAGCTCAGTGGCACAAGTTCCTGCCTGGCAAGTACAAGCTTGTGAGTTCAATCCCCAGTACCAAAAAAAAAAAAAAAAAAAATCTATGTTATTAGCTGGGTACAATGGCATATGCCTGTATTCCCAACCCTCTGGGAGGCTGAGGCAGAGGATGTCAAGTTTGAGTCAGCCTGGGCAATTTGGCAATTTATTTAATTATTTATTCATTCATTCATTTATTTATTTATTTTTTGGGTACCAAGGCTCAAACTCACAACCTCGCGCCTGCCAGGCAGGCACTTAGGCCACTGAGCTAAATCCCTGGGCCTGTTTTTTGAGACAAGGTCTTACTATGCAGTTCAGGCTGGCCTTGAACTCACTTTGTAGCTCAGGCTGGTCTTGAACTCACGATGATCCTCCTGCCTCAGCCTCCTGAGTGCTGGGATTAAAGGAGTGTGCCACCACGCCCAGCTGCAATTTGGCAATTTAGTGAGACCGTCCCAAAATTTTAACAAGGGCTAGAGATGTAGTAGAATGCAAAGTCCCTGAGTTTGATCCCCAGTACCACACACGCACACACAATCCATGATGTGTACATCTGGCCTTTTGTCTACACCACACCTACCACCATTCCTGCTATAGTGGTCATCACAGGCCACTCCAGAAGCTCAGGATCTGAAGTGACAGTGAGCATGTTGTTAGCTTATGAATATGCAAATTGGGCACTGCCCAACAGGTACCCTCCTCCCTGCCACCCAGCATGGCTGGGGCAGGAATCACTGCAGTCACCACTCCCAAGGCTCAGGTGAGTGACTGTTGGGGGTCTGCAGGGGCCCTCGATTAGGGTCCTTCAGAAAAAAAGAACCAAGAGGAGCCAGACCTAGACATACAGATAATAGCTGTAGTGGCAGACACAAGATGGAGATAGAGACATCCACAGAAAGAGATTGAAGGTGAGGGATTGGCCCGTGCAGTTATAGAAGCCGAGAAGTCACACAGTCTGTTGCCTGCATTCAAAGTCCGGGGAGAGCCAGGCATGAGCAGTCCAGGTGCCCAGGCTGGAGAACCCCGGGTGATGGTGTAAGGACAGAAGGCAGAGGAGATGTCCTGGCTCCACCGTGAAGCAGAAAAGGGTGGACAGGAGTCCTCCTTCCCCGGCTTGTTGTGCTAAGTCCTCGATGGCGTGGACAGGACCACATTGGAGTTGGCAGTTTAGGTGACTGAGTCCCCAGGGCCGATGGTCCTCTCCTCCAAAAGCAGCCTCAGACACCCAGGCATAATGTGACTCAGGAACCCTGTGGTCCAGTAAAGTTGACACAGAATCTACCATCATAGGGGCTGGGGTGGAGCTTCGTGTGCGTAAAACCCTGGAACCCACCCCCAGGGCCGAAAATGACAACAATGGGGGGGGGCATGGCAATGCACACCTGTAATCCCAGCACTTGGGAGGCTGAGGCAGGGGGATCACTGCAAGTTAGAGGCCAGCCTGTTCAAGGACAGCCTGCACTACATAGTGAGACACTGTCTAAAAAAGAAAAAAGACAATGGAACTGGGAGTGATGGTGTACATCTGTGATCCCAGCACTCGGATGGCCACAAGCCTGGACTACATAGCGAGACCCTGTCTCAAAAAACAAGATTACCCATCACAGATGCCAACGCGTGACCTCTCCCAGGGGCTGTGTGACTTTCACAGAGCAGGGTGACTGGGTTCCAGGAGTGAGCCTCTCAGGAGAGCACCCCATGGCAATCGCATGGCCCTCAGTGACCCAGCCCTCAGTGACCCAACCCATGTCATCTCACATGTAGAAGAGAGTCAAAGAATCTGGTCCACCTTCAAGAAGAGAAGAATGAGACACCACCACTCAATAGGATACAAGGAATGTCAAAGAATGAGTGAATGTGCTTTAAAATCATCCTGATCAGGCCAGGCCTGGTGGCACACATCTGTGATCCCAGCATTCCAGGAGGCTGAGGCAGGAGGATCAAAAGTTCCAGCCAAGCTTGGGCAATTCAGTGATTTAGTAAGATCCTGTTTTGGAATAAAAATAAAGAAAAGGGCTGGGGATGCACCTCAGTGCCAAGACCCTTGGTGCCATCCCCAGTACCCCTCAGAAAAAGTCACTGTATTGTGTTCATTTTACTGCTTACTTTCATCCCTCACAAATGGATTACCTCCAAGTCTCTGCGACCAGAGAAACACTGCCGTCAGCTTCTCACCGCACTGTGTTGCCGCAACCCATGGGGCTCCTGGGGTTCTTGGGGTGAAGGACCGCGAGAGGATGCGAAAAATAAAGAGAGAGACAAAGCTGAAGTCAGGTGGAGCCCTTATCCTCCTGATGGGAGGAAAGGAACTGCTCAACCAATGGTGCGGGTTTATTTATATACAGGGAAGGATGACGTCAATTTCAGCCCCTCTGCCCAGCAGCCCAGGCCTGGACTCTTTAGGAGCCTCCTGTTTTGCTGGGCTGTGGGAGCATTTTTCACGTGGTTGACCCAGGTGCTCTTTGTTACTTTGGTAAGTTCATGTGTGGGTCATTTTTCAGCTTCAAGGACTCCCAACACTGTGTTCCCTGAGGATATCCTAGGGGTGGCCTCCAAGGGGAATGTCCCCAATCCAATGCCCCCTCTAGACATCAAGGTCCCCGAGCTTACCCTGGAGGTGCCGGACACCTCCTTTTCTCATTTCCCCACCCTACCCTCTGCTCCCTCATCCCAGACAGTGGATTTCATCATACTCTTTATTACATGAAAATCTGTTAAAGGGCTTTTTTGGGAGGAGCTGGGGTACCTGGGGTTGAACAAGGATTTTGCACTGAGGATTCCCATTCCTTTCTTTAAGTTTTTTTATTTTTTAGTATCGGGAATCAAACTCAGGACCTCACACACCATGCCACTGAACTATATCCCCAGCAACACCACCGCCCTGCCATTTATTTATTTATTTATTTATTTATTTATGTCTTTTTGAGACAGTGTGTCACTATGCAGTTCAATTGGCCTTGAACTTATGCTGTGGTCCAGGCTGGCCTCAAACTCATGGCAATCCTCCTGCCTCAGTCTCCTGAGTGCTGAGATCACAGGCATGTGCCACCATACCCAGTTCATCCTCTTGTTTTTTGAGGCAGCATCTTGCTAAGTCACTACCAAACTGTGCTAGAACTTGGTGACCCTCGTGCCTTAGCCACCCAGTGCTAGTGTTATAAGCATGGTTCAACATGCCCAGTTTAAAGGGCTTAAAAAAAAAAAGAAATAGTTTAGCGTGATAAAACTTTAAGTGACAGGCTGCACCTGGCAATTAAGCTAAAACTGAAGATACAAAACTGAAAGACTATACATAATGAGTCTCCCAGGAAACCCTAAGTGCATAGCACAGCTCCCACACACTACTTTTTGCAGCTGTACTGAGGAGTAGCTGATGGACTTCAACAGCCTATATTAAAAAATGCAACACATCTGCAGAGCTACCAGTTTGTTTAACAAACTTCCCGCAGCCTGGTAGGACTCTCCCCAGGAGACTGGGAAAATTGCCACCACCAACCAGGCTGGGGACCCCAGCCCCACCCCGCAGTTGTCGCCAGGTCAGTGGTTCTGAAGCAGAAAGGACCCATACACTTCTTGGGGTCCAAGGTCAAACTGGTTTCATAATAATTCAATGGCCTTGTCTGTTTTTTTCATTCTTGCTTAAAATTTTTTGGTGGGTGAGGGTCCTTAACTGGGGACTGAACCCAGGGCCTTTGCACTGAGCTACATCCCCAGTCCTTTCTTAATTTTCATTTATTTTTATTTTTATTTTCATTAGTTTTTATTTTGAGACAGCACCTTGCTAAGTCACCAAATTGCCCAGGCTGGGCTGAAATTTTCTCGATCCCCCTGCCTTGGCCTCCAAGAGCCCTGGAATTAGAACATGCACTACCACACTGGTTTATTTGTCTATTTTGAGACAGGAGCTGGCTAAACTGCCCAGGCTGATTTTGAACTTGAGATCTTCCTGAATCATTTTAAAAGCACAAAAGAAGCCTGAGACCAGTGCGACTGAGGAGCGCTGCTCTCTGGGCAGCTCGGGTGAGTGTGAAGGAGGCAGCTAAATTCCCTTCCTCCACAGGCAGCTCTTTCCCACACCCCCTCTCCCCAAAGCCCTGGGAAGCCTGCAGGAAAAGCCGCTAAGGATAGAACAGTTTCTTTGCACAGAAGTGGACGGGCGTCCTCTAGTGAAAATAATACGTATTGCTCGACAGTACAGAATTTCTCTGCAAGTGATTTCACAATCCGTTGAGATTCCAAAGCAGTTTAGGCCAGGCATGGTGGCGCAGGCCTTTAATCCCAGCACTTGGGGCCAAGGCAGGAGGAGTGTTGTGAGTTCGAGACCAGCCTGGGCTACAAAGTGGGTTCAAGGCCAGCCTGAACTGCATACTGAGACCCTGTCTCAAAAATTAGGGCTGGGGATTTAGTTCAGTGGCATAAGCGCCTGCCTAGTAGGTGTGAGGTTGGTGTGAGGTTGTGAGTTCAATCCTTGGTACCAAAAAACCCCCAACAACAACAACAACAAAGCAGCTTAGTTCCCCAAAATGAGGACTCTCTTAGAGCATATAAACTTTATGTATGTATGTATGTATGTATGTTTTTGAAACAGGGTCTTGCTATGTAACCTAAGCTGGCCTCTAACCTGTGGTGATCCTCCTGATTCAGCCTCCCAATAGCTGGGATTATAGACATGTGCCACCATGCCTGACTCAGCATATAAACTTTATTTTTATTTATTTATTTATTTATTTTATTTTTTTATTTTATTTTATTTTATTTTGTGGCACCAGGGATCGAACTCACAACCTCACACCTGCCAGGGCAAGCGCTTAAGCCACTGAGCCGAACTCCTGGCCCTAATTTTTGAGACAGGGTCTCAGTATGCAGTTCAGGCTGGCCTTGAACCCACTTTGTAGCCCAGGCTGGTCTCGAACTCACAACACTCCTCCTGCCTCGGCCCCAAGTGCTGGAATTAAAGGCCTGCGCCACCATGCCTGGCCTAAACTGCTTTGGAATCTCAATCCCCAGTACCAAAAAATAAAAAAGAAATGTGATTAACAATCTACATATATATTCTGTCAGGTGGTATCAAACACAAAGGAGATAAGCGCAGCAGGGTGAGGTGGTCCTGGGGACAAGCCAGGGGCAGGACCCCAGGCCAAGGGAACAGACAGAGCTAAGGCCCGAGGCTGATGGGGCTGGACACGGAGTGACTGATGGAGAGCAGAGGGAGGCGACCAGCGACCTCCAGGGCCAGGTGGTTCAGGGCCCTGGGACCTCAGGGTGGTCTTGGGCTTTTCCTTGAAGTGAGGTGGCAGCCAGGAAAGACTTCTGAGCTGAGGAGGGACCCGAGCTGACTCAGGTTCCCAGCAGCGCCTCGGCTGGCCACGTAGTTGGTGACAGTGGAAGCCAGGAGCCTGGTGAGGAGGCCATTGTCGTGGGTCAAGTGGGGGTGATCTTGGCTGCACCAGGGAGCCTGTGTCACTAGGGCTTGACCTCCTGGAGTTTCCTACGCACAGAGTTGGGCACCGAGGGTCCTTAGTGCCTGGCTTGCCTCTCTCAGCAGCAGCTTCTGGCCGGCCGCGCCCCCACCCAGCCTCTCCGTTGTTGTGTGTGGCTGCTCCTCTGTGGCACCCACGCTCCTTAGGCTGCGGGCCTTGGCGCCGTTTTTGCCCTCTGCCCGTTGCGCATCGTGCTGCTGTGAACATTCACGAACAGGTTGTTGCTGCAATGTCTGCTCTAAATTTTCCGGAGTAGAGAGCTAGGAGGGGATTGCTGTACCAGGCCTGACTCATGTTTAGTCTGTCGAGAGACTGCGGAGGTCTGTCTTTTGAAGAAAGGTCAAATTACAAGCCAAGGAGGGCTCTGGGCCCTTGGGGTGGGGCTTCCTGGCTGAGACCCTCCCCTGAGGACCATCCCTTCTTCCCTCCTCCATGGGGCCGTGCCCTCCCCCAGGTCTGTCTGCTCTCTTCCTCCTCCAATACCTTGGCTCCCGTGAAAACCTCCCGCTGGCTTCCCACCTGTCACAGTCCAAAGGAACCTGGAAGATTCATTCCTGTCTTTGTGGGATGGGTATGTTTGTGGGGTCAGGAACTGAACCCAAGGCCTTAGCACTGAGCTACATCCCCAGGGTTTCTTTTTTTGTTTTTGTTTTTGTTTTTTTGCCTTTTTGAGACAGGGTCTCACTGTGCAGTTCAGGCTGACCTTGAGGCCTCCAATTTGCAACGATCCTCCTGCCTCAGGCTCCCAGAGTGCTGGGGTTACAGGTGTGTGCCACTGTGCCTGGCTCTTTCATGGCATTTAGGCCCTTTAATGGCATTTAGGCCCTCACAGGATTCTAAAACTCTCCTGTAACTTTGTCTTGGTCTCCTCATCCACAAGAGATCATATTAATCACACAAGACTAGGGTTGAGCTTGAGCACTTGGCTGGGGACAGCTGGGACTCTGAAGGTGATGGATTCCCCTGGGGGGGTCACTGTTGGGGACATGGGGTGACCATGGTGGCCCAAGCCCTGGGCTCATGGGTTTCACTTTCCAGGGGAGGTCGGATGATCCAAAGCGGGCAGGGTTGAGATGGGGAGTTCAGTGGGCCACAGAGGGAAATCCAGGCAGCGATCTCTCAAAAGGAGAGCTGCCTGCGTCCTTCCGTGGCTGCCACAGGGACCTCCACCATTTCCAGTTCTTCCTGTGCACTGATGTGGTTACCCCCCCAGGCCACCTCTTCTCAAGTTTGCAGAGCCCCTGATGAGAAATCCAGGAATTCGTGAGTTCATTCTCAAGACCGAGCCTCTACTGGGGAAATCTACTGCGGAAACCAAAGGGCTCTTCTTCTGATTGGATGAGCACAGGTCACATGATAAGCTCCAGACCTCCCCCTCCGTGTCTGTGTCCGGAACATTGTCAGGAGCGCCTGGCTCAGTATACCAGCGGAGAGGGGAGGTGGGATTAGAACAGTCAAGAACCAGTTCTGTATTTGGCCTCAATTGTGGGAACCATTTATACAAGGTACCTGGAATTGAACCCAGCACCTTTGCGCTGAGCAACGTTCCCCAGCCATTTTTATTTTTTGTTTTGAAACATGCTTTTTTTTTTTTTATTTTTTTTGCGGCACCGGGGATCGAACTCGCAGCCTCACGCCTTCAGACAGGCGCTTAAGCCACCGAGCCAAACTCCCGGCCCTGACATGCTATTTCTATGTCGCTATATTGCGCAACTCTTGAACTCCTTGTAGCTCTGGCCTCAATTTCCCAGGGATCCTCCTGCCTAAGCTGACATCACAAATGGATAGCTGAGTTACAAGGGCTTGCGCGGCCAGGAGGGAGCACTCAAGGGTCGCCGTTTTCTGGGACCCTAGCCCGCCCCCCCACGAAGATTTCCAATCAGGACGGGAGTAGATGTGGCTGCGCAGGGTGATCAGCTGCTCATCCAGGCCCCCATCCATGATCTGCAATTCCGAATTCTGAAAACACTTAAGATTTTAAACACGCAGAATGGGGGATTTGCCTCACAAGGAGGCAAATCTTTATTTATCCCCTTTGGTGTGAATGTTCACACATTTTGCTGCAAAAATAACTTGTGTGCTGCGGTGGGGGGGGCACCGTCTTAGGCCCCTGGGAGGGTTGCTTAGGGCACGAGGCATTGGCTGAGAAGGGGCTTTTTAAAACCGGGGGAAAAATAAAATAAAATAAATAAATAAATAAGTAAATAAATAAACTGGAGCCATCCTGCTTTTCGAAATGCATCTGTCCCCAAAGACCTCAGTTAAGGGATTATGGGCCCGCAGTTTGGCACACTGCCAAGCCTAAATTTGTTTTAATTATTGGCTCAACATTTATTTAATGCCTCAGGGAAGAAACTCATTTTCCATTACCTTTCTTTTTTAATAGAAAATGATGTTCAGTCGGGCGTGGTGGCACACGCCTTTAATCCCAGCACTCGGGAGGCTGAGGTAGGAGAAGCGTTGTGAGTTCGAGGCCAGCTTG
>RJWM01044626.1:0-13020 GCA_004363535.1 Dasyprocta punctata | reverse complement strand
TTCATGTGACTTTCTAGAAAGTTGTTCCCTAAGTACAAATTCTTCTTTATATTAATACACTTTTCTGGGATCCAATGTCTCTCTAGACAGTCAATACTTCTTTATTATCAGCAAAAACATTACCATTGTTCTAAAAGAATTAACTATACAAGTTCCTTGAGTAAATTCCTTAACCTCTCTTAACAGTTCCTCATCTGTGAAAAGAAGATAATAATTCCTGAATTTCAGGACTGCTGTAAAGATTACAGCTAATTATTTATGAACATGAAGGAACTGTCTGTGGATTTAGTACCAAAATGTCCCAGGAAGTCTCTGCTTTCTACTTTCTATAATTTTCTTTTTCTAATTTAATAATCTTGGTGAAGAGATTTATAATTCAATTTTGTTCATTTTTTATAAAGGAATACACAGAAATATGTACCATTTGCATGTTTATTACATATGTTGGGGTAAATGGTAGCATCTCCCTCAAATATATTTTTTTCTGTGTATTTTTTGTGGCTCCAGGTACAGATTTCTACTGGATTTAGTAAAGTTAAGAATTTGGGTGATTAATTCCACAACCAAAAAAAGGAAATATCTGGTCCTTTCAAGCTAAAAATAGGCTGTAAAGAAATTATTCTCACAAGGCTATATTTAGTTGAATTCAGAATTAGCAAAGATAAATGGAGACTTTATTACATATTCTCTACTTTTCAGATACTTTTTAATTATTTCTTTTTAGAAAACTTTCTTGAGATTTCTATACTCTCAAAATAGGTAAGGTATAAAGTATGATACTGTATCTTCAGTTTTAAAAATTGAACTGTCAAAACATTCTAGTTTGATTTACTCTGCTTATTATACTTCACACATATAAGTAGAAAATAATTTTAATTTAAAAATTCATTATCAAAATAGATGCTGTGCATGCTGGAGGTGGTGGTGCATGCCTGCAATCCTAGCATTCTAGGAGGCTGACGCAGGAGAATCACAAGTTCAAGCCTAGCTCAGGCAACACAGGTGCCTTACCAAGACCTTGCCTCAAAATAAAAACACGCTTGCTTCAGCAGCACATACACTAAAATAAAAACTAAAGGGCTGAGGATGTTGCTTGGTGCAAGAGGCCTTGGGTTCACTCCCCAGTACTAAAAAATAAATAGATAAAAATAAAAAGTGTAAATGATATGGTTTATGCTGACCTGTTTTCTTTTGGCGTGGCTGGAACTTTGGTAGATGCCAGGCAATAGGTTCCTAGGTGATCAGCTCTGAGATAGCACAGTCTTTAGTGAACTGTCCTATTGAATAAGATTTTGCATGTGTACTGACAATTCCTTGCTGGAGGTCTCCACTGGGAGAGGAACTTTGGAGGCTTATATCTGGTTTCTTTCATGCTTTGCTCCATGTGCCTTTTCTCTTTTTTTTTTTTTTTTGTACTAGAAATTGAACTCATGACCTTGTGCTTGTCATGCAGGTGCTTGTGCTGCTGGGCTAAATCCCCAGCCCCACCTTTTTCCCTTTATTGATTTTGTTTTACATTGTTTTGGTGTAATTAATCATACATGTGAGTATAACTGTACACTACAGTAATTCCTATGACTTTTCATATAAAATCAGGAATACCGGCATGGTCTTCAAGACCTCCAACACTAAAGCCATAGTCTTTAATCAAAATATTTTCTCTTATCCAGGTGTAATGATGGGTACCTGTCATCTCAGTACTGTGGGATGCTGAAGAAGGAGGATCACAGCAACTTAGTGAGACTCCGTTGATAGACAGAGAAAGAGAGAGACAGAGGGAGAGATAGAGAGATACATAGATAGATAGATAAAAGTAAGGACTGTGGTCATAGCTCATTATTGGACTGAAAAAATGTTACTTCTCAGTTTTTGTTTGCTTTTAAATTTTTTTCTTAGAAATGGTACACTATTTAGAAATAGAAAGAAGTTGAATGAGTAGTTAAGATTAACAAACAGTTGTATCAACTTTGCCATTAACAACCTATTTAGTAGGTGATTTAAAAAAGCTTACAATCAGCTAATTATGAATTGTGAAATAACTTGGATTTTCTACTAGATGACAGCCCATTTTATACATATGAATTTTAGACTATTTACAATAGACTATAAATTCTTAGGATATTTGAAAATCTTCAGTAGCTTTCTGACAACTTTATCAGCTTTTCTTGGAAACCAGTTTCCCTTTAGAGAATGACAAGCCCATTCATTTTAATTTCAAAATGTAATATTTAAAGATATTATCTTATTTTCAGTCTTGAAAAACATAAATATATTAAGCATGCATTCATTCCACAGCATTTCTTGAAATCAAACTCTGTTTAAATGAGAATTCTGAACTGTTTAAATAGCTCTCAATTACTTCTCAATATTATTTCCAGTGGTAGAGAACTTACATTTTTTTGCAGTGTGGGCATTTTGCCAGAGTGTTAAACCTTAGTTCCATCCACTGTAAAACAAATAAAGAGAGGAGTTGAAAAGAAAAACAACCAAAAACCATCCAATCTGATAAACTGTTTCTTTTAGTTTAAATGTCATCAGGATCACAGCAGAAGCAATCAGTCGTCTCATGTTTACATCAGTTCTCCCTCCAACAGCTCTCTCCTCCCCTTAAAATAGTTTGGGACACCCTGCTGAAACTGTTCCCATGACTTCTGGAAGGCTTTGACGCAATCCAGATTTGTTTTACAGTGACTAATAACACCCTACTTAGGGTCACCTCTGAATATTTCAGTTCATTTCCAGGATATTTCACTTACCTTCAAAGTTGTTTTGCCTTTAAGTCTTGAGGATATATATTTTAAATAGTGGAATATTTACATGCATTATTATATATTGGTTAAATTAGTAACTTAATATTATACTACTGGAACATATTTTGATGGGTATAATAGACCACTGACATAGATAACACTTACTCTGAAGTGTTTTAAAGTGGGCAAAAAATGTTTAAACACACAACATAAAAAATCTCAGATATTAACAATGATGGACACTAAAAAGTGCTAAAGATTACCCCTATAAAAAATTCTATTTACTTTATTTGTATCTTACCAATTCCCAGTGATTATGGAATTCTTTACACAAAGAAAGCCTATAAGCATCATTTTAAAAGGATGTGCCATTGAACATTTTGAAAAACACACATCTAGCTTTTCTAAACAATATCTACGGTTCCAGTCAGGCTATGTATAGTGTGAACAATGTGAATTCCTAACAAATGTAAATTTAGCCTTACAATACTGATATATTAAAAGATTATTTATAAACACAAGGATGGTATTGAACACATAGCTTATTATATTGTTCTTTTATCTTCTTCACTGCAGAATTCTCTTGCAGGTCTCAGAATTCCAGAAATAGCTTTTTCTGTGTGACCTTTTTGTTAAATTATCATTAATATCTTACAATAGATCACTTTCCTCTTTCGTTGACTCTGAAAAATTTGGAACTAGAATTTGGCTCAGTTTTATGAACATGCAGGACTAAATACTATGCATAATTATATTTTTATGCATTACTTCATGTTCTATTTATTGCCCTATTTTTTATTCTCTTGGCTTTTTTCATATTTTATTTTCAATTCTATTGAACTGAATGTATCTTTGTAGTTGGTCTCAATTGCTGTGGGGCCATATAAATCCAAGAGTTGTTACAAAACTGAAAGTGGGGAGTAAATAAATGAACTATCTTAGAATTTGAAGAACAAATAATATATTATAAAAGATGTTAAGATTGATCATGATCAGCATAATAGGACTGAGGCTGTTAATCAGATTTAAAAGCTTTGTCACAAATGATTATTTTTAGAGAAGAATATATTTATTCAGAGAAAGAAAGCTTCTGTCTCAGAGAGAGATAGAAGGGGTCCTGAATGAGTTGCCAAAGATTCTGTCTTTTCTAGGGACTTTTACAGAGCAAAACCACGAGGTGAGGTGGGTCCAAGGTGGGAGAAAATGGCATCTTGCAAGGTGGGCATGAGGTGGTACAGAACTATGATCAACCAATAAGATCGCGAGTATAACTGCTCGAGTAAAACTGATTAAATCGGGATCCAATGGGGAAGCAAATCACATAGCAAGCAGGAACAGGGCATTTGCCTATAGGGGTTGGATTAGTGGCTTCTTTTGGCTTCCTCAAGGTGACTGATACCTAGATACCTATTTAGAGTATCAGTCCCAGATGTTTATCCTTAGGGTATGGTTGCATTTGTTTTGTCTTTTGTTTTGAGAGCTGGCCCACAGAGCGAGGTGTCTGTCTCCCCTACAGTTGCATGGTATCTGGTCTTCTGCCCAGGCTCCTTTGAGGGCCCAGTCCTACCTGACTGCCTACAATATTCTATCAAACTTAGCTGCCTGTAACATTCTCCCCTCTGAAGAAGTAACCCAAACTGCTGTGAAGGAGTAATGGGTGATGACCAATCTGGCTTCTTCAGGTTGAAGAGGGTGGTAGTTGCTGATTGGCAGTCAGAGATACTCACAGCACAGGAGATACTTGTAAACTGTAAAAACTGAATGTTGTGTGTACATTCCTGATCTTTCTGCTAATATCTCAATAGCTACTCAAGACATTAGATGCAGTGAATATTTTCTTTATGACACTGATGCCTCTTTCTCTTCCTCCGCCTCTCCCTTTTTCCAGTTGAAGCCAGGGCCTCAGGCATGCAAATCCTTTAGCACTGAACTATACCCTCAGCCCCACTGAGCTTCTTTTGTTAATCTAAGACTCTCAGAAGCATTTCCTATCATTTAGGTATCTACTATATTACCCTTTAGGTATTACTATATCACCAGAATCTGTTTTCCAGAAATACTGAAATCACCTTTAAATATTGTATTTTTAATGCAAGCATCTTTTCCTTGTAAAAATTAAAGTTTAAATCATAATTACTAATAGGATACATTAATATAATATGATTCCCTTGCCTGCACTAAATACTAAGAAAGAGCTAGGTTTAGAAGTTAATCTGGAGCTTGCATATTGTTTTGTGATTTACTTCTGGGGTAGAAATATCTAAATGCGTGAGTGATTTTTAAAAATAATAAAAATCATGCACATGCATATCTATTTAAACTCTCCATTTGGATCACTTTCTAGAATTCACTGTCAGATGTTTCTAAAAAAAATTCAAAGATAAAACTCTATAACTTTCTGATTTTCCTTTTTCCTTATTTCCTTTTCTTTGTTAACAGTATTGCCAATTCTTTCTCAAATTCTTTATGCTAATCCTGGCCACCATAACCACTTTCCTGAATAATGAAAGCCAAATGCTGAGCCTATGCCCCTTACACCTTTCCCTGTGCATTCCCTGCTCTAGATAGCATCCACATGTACTCAATTAAGTGCAAGTCTCCTGCATTGCTTTCCATTACTCTAGGAGGAGGTCACTTTCTCTGGGCTCGGTGCTCCTGTGTGTGCACTAAGATGACTCCGTACTTCCCTATGCTACAGTCTAAACACGTTTCATGAAACTCTGCTTTAAATTTCTTTCTCCCACTATTAGACAGAAAATGTCATGAAAACAGACTGCCTTGCATGTTCACCACTGATTCCTTAGGATCTAGCCATGTACCCGGTATAAGTATATAGTGCAAATAAATATGATCAGCTCATTTGTAATGTAGCTACAAGGATTATTCACAATTATTCACTCCAAGGATTTCGAATAAAAATCTAACAAGGCAGAATGGAGGGGAGTTGCAGAAGAGAAGTCCCTGAGTAAACTGAAAAGAAATCTATTTTGAAGACTTTTAAATGATACTTTCAAACTAGAATTTTGTTCATGTATAAGAAAGAAAAGGATAGCAAATGTTTAATATATATTTAGTTCAGTCAATTCACTTTTTATTTATTGATTTCTGTTGAATGTATCAATCTACATCAAATTAATGTAAAGTAATTTTTGGAAAGAAATTTGTTGGCTATCCCACAAACTATATTTTCTCATTTATGTAATCACTGCTTTACTCAATAAAATACAAATGCAAAGAAATAGATTTATATCGTCCAAATACAGCACAAAATCCTAGAAATTCTGAATATAATAAATTGAATAAATGCATGCATTTCTATTTCTTTCTCTAAATCTGACTAAAATGATAGTAAATGAATTTCGAAATGAATGCATAAGAACAAAGAAAACTGACAAGAAATGGTTTCAAATATTTGAACAGTGGAAAGCAGTCAAAGACCTGGCAACTGACTTAATAAAAGAGCTGTAGAGACTTAACTGTCCACAGAAAGATATGCTGATGAAAGCAGGTTGCTTCACAGAGAGAATCACACAATACATCAGGTATTGGGACTACCAGGTACTTTCAGAGAGGGGTTAACATTAGGGATAAAAGCAAGGAATAGCACACTCCTGTGAAAGACATGGAAAGAACCCAAATGTTCCAAGAACAGATGACTAGATCAAGAAATTATGGTGCCTAGCTGAGGTGCAGTGGCACACATAATCCCAGCTATTTGGGAAGCTAAAGTAGGACAGTACCAAGTTTGAGGACAGCCCTGGCAACTTAGGGAGAATGTATCTCAAAATAAAAAAAAAAGGTTGGAGATGTAGCTTAGTGTAAGGTCCTAGGTTCAATCCCCAATACCACCAAAAAAGAAGAAGGATGATGAGGAGGAGAGGGTGAAGAATAAAAAAGGAAGAAAGAAAAAAGGAATTGTGGTACATACATACATTAAAATTATTTAGTCTTGGAGCTGGAGATACTGCTCAGTGGCATAAGCACCTGCCCGGCAAGTACAAGGTCCTGAGTTTGATTCCCAGTACCAGAAATACACAAATAAATAAATAATATTACGTAGTTTTTTTAAAAAGGAGAAAATTCTGCCATCTGTGACAACATAGATTAACCTGCAGTACATAAACCAAACATAGGAAGATAAACACCATATGATCACACCTATATAGAGAATCTAAAATAAACTCATAGAAGAAGAGAGTAGACTCACTGTTGCCAAAAGCAGGAGGAAGGTGAGGGAAAATGAGGGGATGTTGGTTGAAAAAGACCAAGTATCAGTTAAGCATGATGAATAAATTCTGGAGATCTAATACACTGTAGGAACTATGGTTAACAATATTGCATCATTCACTAAGAAGGTAGATCTTCAGTGTTCTTGCCACACATCCACAAAAATGGTAATGATATGCTAATTAGCTGGATTATGGTAAATTATTTCACAATATACAACATATATAAAAGCATCAAATTAAACACTTTAAATAAATACAATTTCTGCTTGTCAATTATATCTCAATAAGACTGGAAAAGAAGTAACAGCGGTACTGGTTGTAAACTCTCCCTCCATACCACAAAGCCAACAAGACCCTCCCAATACATGCAAAGAAAGGGTGGTTTATTCTGGAGAAAACCTGAACGAGAAAGCCAGTGCACTTAGGAACATAAGTCACAGCAAAAGGCAAGGATCAAACACCATTCTAAAAGGCAAGGAACTAAAGTCTACAGCTTGAATATGAGTAAGAGCTTCACCCAATTACCTCTCTGGGCTCCTAGAATGCTATCTCTAGGCATATCGTCCAGAGATTAGAGGGTCCTTCCCCAGAGAAACTTGCTGCCAAAAAAAGACTTCTGAATACTAACACATGACAGCTCTTTAAAAAAAAAGGTGAAAAAAAGAGGATGGAAAAGCAGTTTACTCCTCATCTGCATGTACAGAGATTCCAATCAGTTACCTGCTCTCAAATATGGGATTTTCAGTAAGACTGCTATCACAAAAGAAAAACACATAGAAAAATGGGGAGAAAACAGAGACCAGGCATAGGGGAGAACAATATCTCAGAAGGAATATCATCAATATTGTTGAAAGATGACATAAAGATAATGGTATAAAGAAGAAGTACTGGAGAACAATGTCTCTTGAAAATTAAGAAGTTAGAATTATCTGAAATAAATTCTTAAATTTAGAAGAAACAGTTGTCAAATTTTCCCAGCAAATTAAACCAAAAGCCAAAATTAAAAAGAAAATGTTTTATTAAAAACTAAAGTGTCCATTCGGGTGGCCTAATCTAAGGAATTCCAGAAAGAAGTAACAAGTAAGAGGGAGTGGACAATAAAAAGGTCCCCACAGCACCCACACAGTGAGTTCAAAAGACCCTCATTAAGGCAAATTTTCATGAAATTTTGGAACACTGGTGGATATCAAAGAGGAAAAAAGAAAAGAAGAGAAAATAAAAAGAAAGTAAAAGGCAATCTAGAGAGGATCAGAATTCACAGAGCAACCTAGAAGTCCACATTTGGAGGAATCAGAAAGTGATGTCATAGCGTATCCAGCAAGATCTAAGACATAAAAAGGCTCAAACTTATTTCCCTCCCTCTTTTCTCAGAAAGCAAACAGAGGCTGTGCTGCAACAAAATGAACAAATAAACAAAGAACCTGTAAAGATAGCATGGGATCAAAAACAGGAAAGGGTCAAAAGAAATTTTTCAGGATGATGGTGAAGGGAAGTCTCAGGATGACAGCTGTGTAGCAGGAAATTTGAATAACAGGTTACCTAATGTGTCTGATCACACTGATAAGAATCTTATAGTTTTATAAGAGTATAGAGAAAACTGGTGACTTGAACATGGAAAATTAAATCCTAAGGAGAGGAGCAATTATTTATATATCCATCAAAATGTTAAAACCCATATGAGAAAAATGTATACTACTACTTGGCTCACCTGTGAACACAATGTATTTAATCATATGAGATATATATGCACACATATATATATAATAACTCTACTGAGAATATGGAAGTAGGGAAAGGAAAATGAATGGGAGGGTAGGATGAGTGCTAAATCCTCAGCTTATGTTTTAAAATTAGTGAATAATGTCTAAAATGCTTCACCAAAAAGAAAAAGAATAAGTAAACAGAACACGTGAAAGTAAACATCTAGCAGAGCAGTTGGAAGAGTTTGAAAGTGCTTGGGGGATGATAACTGAGAGTCAGCCAGATGACAAACAGTCTGATCTGATATTTAGAATTATCCATATGAATTATTTTAGTAAAAGTAAAGAAAAAGAAGAAAAAAATCATTTACACTTTCCTAAACTCACTCATTCCTCAGTTATATCAGGTTTTGTTGATAGAGTCTCATGTCAATACTCCAGAAGCTTCTTTAATGCTGAGTTTCTAAAGAAAATCTTCTGTCTCCTATAAAGGAGGAGCAACAAAAGAAAATCTGTTCTTACCCTTCCTGAAAGGGTAAATCATTTTTAAATGAACTCCTGAAAAATCAAACTTGGACTAGAAATCAAAAGTAGTGAAGCAACAACTTTAATAACTTCTGTTCATATCAAATTACTATATCTTATTTTTATCTAATGATTTATTTAACTATGGATACCACAGTTAATTTCCTTTACTCCAAGAATAATTTTTAAATCAGAATACTTTTGATAAATTATCATAAGTATTCTTGAATCTAGAAGCCATGAAGCAGGGCCACTGCACAAGATGGTACACTTCATGTGCTGCTGAGTGGGTAAAAAAAAACTGATTCATTTGCTCACCAAGTCAAGACACCACCTAGCTAAACCTAGATAGAGCATTGTTTTTCACTGGATTACTCAAAGAGGCTCCTCCTATTTGCAACTGGACTAATCAGACCATATGTCTTTTGTCACTAAAGATGCTCTATAGCCTAGCCATACCTCTGATTACTTTAACCTTACTACATAAGGCTCGATTTTAACTTTTTGGTCAATTGCACTCACAAAAACTTATGACATTACCACTAGCTAAACCTCTAAAAACACATCCAATAATTACAAATATTCTATGACAAATTCTTGATATTCTATGACAAATGTCCAGTTACTTACCAGGAACGTGTTTCCACAGTGCCCACACACAACCCTTGTACCTTCTGGTTGGATTGGCAATGCAGGTTGAGCTGGTTGTTCTTCAGAAATAAGCATTACTGGGCCAAGGTTAATTATGCGTCTACTGTGGAAAGAAAAGGGAAACAATTTTAGTATTCCACAAATGTACTGAGAGTAAAGCCTGCAATGTATGAAAAACATGAATAAATCAATTAAAATATGTTATACTTGTCTTATGAAAAAAATGAATATCAATTAAAATGTTACACTTGTTTTATAAATTAAGTGTCAAGCTGTGGATTCAAAAATCACAGTAGTAAGAGCAAGTCTTTCAAAAGCAAAAAAAAAAAAATTATATTGGAATAGAGACCATATATTGTTGCATGGGTCCTAGTCAATGATCATGGGAACCATTTAACCGCCATCTCCAAGTTTTATAAGTTCAAATCATAAAATTCCCTACCCAGGAAAGCAAGTTGAGTTTGGCAAAAAACTAAGTAAGCAAAAAAAAAAAAATCTGTATCAACGGAAAATGAGTATGTTATGAAAGTACCAAAATGCTGAGTTACAACCCAGTTCTATAAGCAGCCTGGTGCTCCTCTACGCCTTGTTTCATCAGAAATGAAAAGAAAGTAAAGTGGGAGCTACCTTTCCTTTATTTCTTCAGTCTAACATCAAATAGGACTACCATGTACATCAAAAAGTCAGACAAATCACAGAAGAAAACCACAGTTAGGGTGTTTATAGATTTGTACCTAAGTACATCCATAATGGCATTCATTGGGCACAGGCAAATAATTCCAGAATTTACTGCTTATACTATATTCAGTAGACACTAGTACAACATATAAGAAACATAATGACAACTAAAACATTTCTGGGTTAAAATTAACTGTGTCAAACATAAAACAGTTCTAAAAAAATACGTTTAATGAGTCACCAATTTATCATACTGCAAGTCTTGCCTAACATAAAGAAAACATCCAGTGCTCACTCAAGAATATATCCTACAAATTGTACCTATGACCTTCAAATTCTAAGTACATCATACTCTTAATAACAACAAAAATAACCCTCATACAGATGCTGTAATCTCTTTGAGACCAAGAATCCAGAATAAAGCATGACATATAATGAACCTTTAATGAACAATTTGTTGAAGGAACAAATGAATGAATCTTTATCTCTTACCAGTTGGGTCTCGGACATCCTATTCGCCGAGATGTGTCTTTACAAATGAGGAGACAATTACAAGGGCATCTAACATATTTCTTCCCTGTTGGGGGGTTTTTGATTGGCTAGATAAGGGAAGAAAATGTAAACAGAGCAAATTAACCAAAGTACAGATTTGTCAAAGCTTGTTTGTATTTACGAAGGAAATGATTCCTTTAAAAGCTGAAGTTTTCCTTAATGCTTCCAAGTACAGTTAAAAAAAAAGTGCACATCAAGTGATTTTGAATAGCACAAATATTGTTAAGCATTCTAAAATTTGGGGGAACTATAAAAATTTAATTTCTATGAGCATATTTCAATATAGAGAGAAATATTTAGCACCAAGTTGTTTTTCGAAAGTTTACATGACAAGGTAACTTAACTAGCCAGGTGCAACCACTCAGAGGATTCTTGTACCTATCCAGGAAGAACAAGTTTAATAAGAATTGTGAAGGAATGTTCCACTTCAATAACTAGGTCTTTGATTCCTTTAGATTTGACTGAATGCAATGTAAGAGATATGAGTCTTAATTCATTCTTCTATACTTGTATAATCAGTTTTTCCAGCACCATTTGTTAAAGAAGCTCTCTTTTCTCTAGTATGTTTTTGGCCTTTGTCAAAAATCAGAGACTAAAAGTGCCTGGGGTTGTTTCTGCATCTTCAGTTCTATTCCATTGATTCACGTGCCTATTTTTGTGCCAGCACCATGTAGTTTTTAATCACTGTAACTTTGTAAGATAACTTGATATTCGGGATTATAATGGTGCCTGCTTTTCACTTTGTCTATTGTGGTCTCTTCTGACTCCATATATATTTGAAGAGTGTTCTTCCTAGATCTGTGAAGAATGCTGGAACTTCATTATATACATATATGTTTACATTAAATAAATTTTTATAACATACATAATATATTGACATTGGGCATAGGCAGATAATTCCAGAATTTATTACTTATATTCTGTTCAGCAGAGACTAGTATAGCATATAAAAAAATACAATGACAGACCAGGGATTTAGCTCAGCGGCACAAGTGCCTACCTGGCAAGCACGAGGTCATGAGTTTGATCCCCGGTACAAAAAAAAAACCACAATGACAACTGAAACATTTTTAGGTTACAATTAACTATATCAAAAACAATTCAACGGTTTAATATATATTATATGTAATATATAAAATAAATAATTATATACATAGTTTTCAGTAGCCATTTTGATAATATTAGTTCTGCCTATATAGGAACAAGGGATATTGTCCCATTTTCTAATGTCCTCTTCAATCTCTTTTTTCAGAGCATTATGATTTTGTTATATAGGCCTTGGTTAGGTTAATCATTAGGTATTTAAATTTTTTATAGCAACTGTGAACGGGATTGTTCTTTTGATTTCTTTCTCAATGGTTTTTTGTTTGTTTGTTTGTTTGTTTGTTTGTTTGTTGTGGCACCAGGGATCAAATTCACAACTTCAAGCCTGCCAGACAGGTGCTTAAGCCACTGAGCCAAACTCCCAGCCCTAGTTTTTTGAGGCAGGGTTGCACTATGTAATTCAGGCTGGCCTTGCTCACTGTGTAGCCCAAACCGGCCTCAAACTCACAACGCTTCTCCCAAGTGCTGGGATTAAAGGTGTGCGCCACTATGCCCGGCTTCAATGGGTTCATTATTATTGTATAAGAACAGTACTGATTTCTGTGTATTAATTCTGTGTTGTGCTTCTCAGGTGAATTTATTTATTAGTTCTAAGAATCTTCTAGTTGAGTTTTTTGGGTCTTCCATGTAGAGGATCATGTCACCTGTGAATAAGGGTAGTTTGACTTCTTCATTTTCTATTCATATCCAATTTATTTCTTTCTCTTACCTAGTTGCTCTAGTTAAAGTTTCAAGAAGTGTAGTAAACAGAATGTGAGAGTGGACACTCTGGTCTTGTCCCTGATTTAGAAGGAATGCTTTCATTTTGTCTTATTTAGTGTGATGTTGGAA
>RJWM01044625.1:0-13179 GCA_004363535.1 Dasyprocta punctata | reverse complement strand
CAAGTGCTGGGATCACAGGCGTGTGCCACCACAACCAGTTGCTCACTTTTAAATTGGGTTATTCTTCATTACTGTTGAGCTATGAAAGCTCCTTATATATTCTGGATGTTAATCTCTTATCAGACACATGATTTAAAGTACTTTTTCCAATTCCATAAATTGCCTTTATGCTCTTAACTTTAAATTAGAGAAAGCTTTTAAAGTTGACTTTATTATGATTTGTATCTTAACTATTTCCACAAAAGATCATATGTTGAGTGACTGATCCCCAGTACAGCAGTGTCCAGAGTGGATCTTCGGTAAGTGTTTGGATCATGTTTTCTTCTAGCAGTTTTATGGTGTTAGGACTTATATTTGAGTTTTTAATTCATTTTAAAGTACTTTTTGTACTTACTGTATTTGTTAAATACACTGTCTTTCTTCCCTTCATGGTTTTATGAGCCTTATTGAAGTTCATTTGCTTGTGTATTCCAGTGTTTATTTCTAGACTCCCTGTTATACTTCATTCTGTATTTATGCTAGCTTTGACTACTATCTTGATCATGGCAGCATTGTAATATATTTAGTTATCACAAAATGCAAAATCTTCACTTTTGTTCTTCATGAAATTTGTGTACCTGTATTTTCTATGTACATTTTAGCATGAGTTTTTATTCCTGAAAAATAGGTCATTAAGGATGTAGATGTAGATCATGTTTAATCTGTTGATTACTCTGGGTAGTATTGACATCTTTAAAAAATTAAGCCTTCCAATCAAAAAAATTGACTTTTTAAAGTTGCATGAGGTGATCTCAATATAGGTTAAATGTTTAATTTTTAAAATTTACCACAATAAAAGACACATTGCCATTAGTCCCCCTCGAAATATTCCACCTTAGTTCAAATGCTGTATACTTAATCCATAGTTTTGGCTATTTTCTGAAGCGGTTTTGAAAGTACTGTTTTCTAAGTGTCTTTACAAAGTATGACCAGACTTTGGAGAATAGTGCTGCTATGTACCATCCAAAGAAGAGAAAAAGCAGGCTTGGAAATCAGTGCGGTCTACATCACCCACCTTCTTCATCGCATCTGTCATCATGCGAGTTCTGGCTTTCCCCAAAGTCAAAATGACCATGAAAAGTAAACATTTTGAAACAATTTGGAAATTGAGAAAATGATGACAATACAACTGAAAACACTCACAAAACATAACTTCAAAAAACCACTTTTTAGAATGTGGCAAGAATGACAGGATAAGTGTTTTCAAAGTGGGACAGGGCAGTATTTTGAGGGGTTTCAATGAAGATGTGTCTTTTACTGTAATAACTTTTTAAAATATTATATATTGCCTGTATTTTTTTAATCATACTTCATACTCTGTTAAAAGGTTACATCCCTTGGCAATTTGTTTCATTCATAATTTCATTTCCGAAGTCTTTGTAAAAAAATTATACAATAGTCAATGCATGAAATATTAACAGCATTTAAGTTTCATTGCCTCTTTTTGAAATACATAATTCTCGCTTGGTAGCCAGTAGCTAACAAAGCCAGAGATCTGAGACTCTTTCTCAAATCTCTACTGACTAATTTCCCATAACTGATTCTTCAAAAATTTAGTTCATACTGATTTATAAAAATCTCTCAAAATTGCTTAATTTTATTACAGTAACCAATCATCTTAATTCCATATTTCATCGTCTATCACTTCAATCATAGTCACAGACAGCTGTAGGAACATTTACAACCAGTCTGTGCTTCTTCTAGTATTGAAGTCCACTTAAAAATAATACTTCATATATGAAATAGATGTAAAATGCTTCAAATGCTTCAAATATGAAATAAATGTAAAACATTCAACCTATAAGATGCTTTGTAAGATGACTCTTACTCAAGTCATTCCTTATAGTCTCTCCCAAACTCTTTGCTTTTATCATACAGATAAATTTATAATTCCTTGATATTTCAGGTTTCTTTCACATTTCATTATCTTTGTACTTGGCATGTCTCTTTTCTTGAAAGTTCGTTTTCTTCCTGTATTCTCCTGACATCATTATGGTTGCTATCTGGTCTCAGATGGAATAATTTATTAGCCTCTAAAGGTAAGTTTTGTGCTTCCTTTGCACCTTTTCCCACATTTTAGCCCAGAAGTTATGTATAAATGCCGCGAGCATTTCTTTACATTGTTCTTCTAAACTCTGGCTTGTTGAGGATGAGGGAAATAAACAAGCACGTTTGCTACCTTCTTTGTCTGCGACAGTGTGAGCTGATTAAGGAAGAAGACACAAAATACGTTTTAAATCTTGCTGTGCCCTGCTTTTGGATTACTCTGGAAAAAGTAAGTGCTCTGTATTTGGAAAGTGAGTTAAGAAGTCATCCAAAGTCAAATGGAGTGTTTCTTTAAAGCTAACTAAGCTGGTCAGTAAATGCTACCCATTATTTACCAACTTAAAATCATTTCAGTTACTATGGATTTGCACAGCCAAGACTATACCAGTTCGGTTTCTTTCTTAGGAAAAGCTGTGACGTTTGTATTTTTCCTGGGTCCTTGTGATAGCTAATTGAAGTATCAAATTTAATAAGAACCACCAACAGATTGGTTTGGCATAGTTATGGGTGTGTCTGCGTGATTCACCTACTAGAGAGGGAAGCCCCGCTCTGAGTGTGGGTGATACCAGGCTTATGGCCTGGATGTAATAAAAAGGGAAAGAAGAAGGAAGACTCACTTCTGCTTCTTCAGAGGAGTTGCAGTCTTCATCAGTTCCTTTTTGCATCTCCAGCCTTCCAATGCAAACTTTTCAGCCTCCCTAGTACAGACTCTTCCGCCTTCCACTGTGGACTATTAAGCCCTAACGCGGACTTTTTGGCTTCCTAACATGGACTCACATGGGTCTTCAGTGAGTCAAAGGACCTTTGACTTTTGACTGGATCCTCCAGCTCTCTAGCACTCAGATGGCCCTTTTGTATTTTTCCGTGTTTGACTCTCAGGTGGCCATTGTAAGCCTACCTTGTAAATCCTTTTCATAATGTATTACATACTATTAAATCTGTTCTTCTCATAAACAGTAACTGATAGTGTTCTATTAATATAAAATATTTGTGGTGTACAATGTACATAAATACTTATATCTCTGGGAAAGAAAACTCATTAAGCAAACTCTGGAAGAATTCAGGTTTATAAAAGTCTGTGTTTCTTGAGTTCAATTAGTTTGAATAAAACTCCTTCATAAGTCAAATGGACTCTGCCATTTATGGTCTGATAAATCCCTTACCACATTGCCTTTGGGGACTGTGGCAGAACCTGGATCTTGGAACACCAATCAAGATAAATGCTGTTTCATGTTTTGCCTAATTGTGTGGTCAGTTGGCATCATTCTTTAGCTATGAGGCATGATCCTTGCTTTTCCATACCAAATTAATTATTCAGATCTGATTCTGAATGAAAACTGTAATAAAATCTTAACTTCAGTGGTGTAAACACCTGATATCAGTTCTCCTACTGTTTTTATGCTTCAGATTTAGAAAGGTGTATTTCTTAAAATCAAAGTTTCAATTTTTTATAGGATAAAATATTGAGATATACAAAATTTGCTTTATTTACTTTATTTTTGTATGTGTACATTATATGTGAATGTATCATACAGTGTCATTACACATGGCATGACACATGCACACACACTGCACATATATATGCATATATGGAGAGCATATATAAACACTTGTATGTGAAAAATGTATTTATGCATCATATAGTACTATTGTTAGTAACTGTCAGGGGGGAATCTTAGCGACTAGAAGCTGAGGCAATGGGCTGTATCTAGATACTGTTTTTCACCAATGATGTACAGGATTATTTTCTGATGCCTTTCCCTTTACCATTTTATTCTGGTCAAAGATCTTTTTATCTGAAATATCCAATGACATATTTATTGTAAGTATATTTTAATCTCTTCAACTTCAATTGTTCAATGTTTACTCATTTAAATAAAAGGCTTTTAATTGTACTTTTGTCACGTTCACTCAGCCAGTTGCAAACCTTACCACAAAAATATCCCTGCTGAGCTAACATCTCAATGTCTGGAAAAAGCCTGCTGCAATTTACCCTCCTACCAGAGCTCGAGCTCACACTGTTCAGAGGACCCTCTGATGTTCAAGTGGATGCTGTAGATTCTGACTGAAACAAAAATGACTTCCATGTTGTACGTGACCCCAAAAGACTCCCCTATTGCACAGAGGATATTAACTTTCATGTTCCTCCTGTATCACAATATCAAACATACTACTTGACCAGAGCACCCTGGGGCTGTGTTGTGCAGCCATTTCATGCTTTTTTCTTTGTAGCATACCCATTCTAGAGTTCAGTTTCTTTGGTCAAAATACCAAACAAATGGATGGAGGGATGAATTATTGCAGGCATGAGGGGTAATATTTGTTTATATGTTTCTTCGTGTTAGTATTAAGCTTACCTGTGATGGATTTTATATTCTCCCAGATTCAAAATAAAGGTCCTTCCCTATTTTCTAAAAATTTCATATGATGGAAAAAAAGTTAACCATCTTCAAATAAAATATACCAAACATACGACAGCAATTCTAAATTGAAATTCATATATGAATGATAAATATATGTATTTAATGAATGGGAACCAGGATCTTTGAAAAGCAGAGCACGCAGGATATCAAACATTAATATTCAGTAATTGTGTGTTGAAATAGCTGAAGAATAGTATCATTATTGACTGAACTATACAGTGTCCTTAGTGAGAAACCTGTCAGAGTTAATATAATCAAATACAAAATTGATACAAAGAATCTTGACCCTACCTCTCAAACACCACATTGGGCCTCTCCCTGCCAGAGGAAGGTAATTAAGTAATTTCGCTGGAGAATGTCTGTCAGTCTATAATTAACAATATGTACACCTAACATGATCTAATTCTCCACCGTGGCCAGAATGTACAGGTGATTTGTGAAGGTAAATTGCAAATGCTGTTTGGTTGTTCATTCTTCCACTTCAGACTCTTCCATGTCTCACTCCATCCACCCGAAGTTTTAAATGGGTTTTTATCAATTAAAACATAAAATATTTACTTTCTTCCTTTCCTAAAAATGCAGTTCTCCTTTCACTTCTTATCTTGAGTTGTAAAGCAAACCTCAGAGTGAATACCTAGGAGCATTTAAAATGCTAGCATAGTACAAAGTCCACGTAATCTGTCAACTTTCATTTTCTTCTTTTTTCACTTGTTAAGTATTTGAAAAGTGTTATTTATAAATACATAGTGAAGATGCATCATGTTTGTTTTATTAAAGATTTTGGCCTTGCCTCTTGGCAAGACAGCCAACTCAATAAAATAAACAAATAAGAGGAAAACTCAGCAAAGTGTGGTGCATACGAAATAGTATGAGCTTGGACTCAAACCAGAATTTTTAACTTTAGCTTTGCCACTTGTTTGCAGAGTGCCTTTGGGTTCATTCTTAGCTTCTCTGTAACTTTCTTACCCATGCAAAGGAGATACACAATGCTAACCATATTGCTAGCATATATTTATAGATGTGCTTGTGGAATAGATATTTACGAATGGACATTTAACCAAAGAGATTACAGACGTGACAAATAAACATGCAAAGATATGTTCAACATCATGTGCCATCAGGAAAATACAAATTAAAACCATGATGCAATACCACAATGTATCTGTCAGAAAATAATTGGAATAAAAAGAGTGATGATACCAATTTCTGGAAAGGAGTCTAAGAACCTCGATCTTCTGTAGATTGTTGATGGAGTGGCAGTACAGCCACTCCAAAAATTAACATGGCATTTTTTTTGAAAAACAAAAAGTTTTAAATGTGTACTTACTATATTAACTAGTGAAGTCATTCCTGGGTATTTAATAAAAGAAATGAGAATTCTGTCAATGTTCTATCAACAAAGTGTGTTCATACATGTTTCATTCTGTAACAATTTAAAAAGTCAGAAACAGTCCCTCTTTTTAACGGGTGAAAAATTAAACAACCTAGGCTATATCCATACTATGTAATGTTACTTAGCAATAAAGGAATAAATCATCAAAACTCACAACTGTATAGATAGATCTCCAAGGGGTTATGATAAATAAAGATAGCCAATATCAAAAAATAATATTTTATGTGAATTGCATGTATGGATAACACATGTATGTATGGATAACAATGTTTTTCTTACCTATTTCAGTTGAGTTCTTTGGATGATCAAATTATGTATGCTTTCAAATATATTTTCTCTTAATCTGATTTAGTTTTCAGTAAAAATACTGGTGGTTAATGCTTGTTTTGCCTGCTTCAATAAAACACACCAGGGCCTACTATTTCACTTATCAATTTTTTTAATGAATTGCTGATATATACACACTTTGAGACAGGGAGAAAGAGAAGGAACAGATGTGCTCTACTCTGCAACAGTACTTTTTTTTTCAATAAAAGCATAGATAAAACTTGATCACTTTATACTTTATTGTCTTATCTTATTTTCAAAAGCTCTGATTTACTGTGCCAATTCTGTAATTACAAAATGCCTAATCATGAAGCTCCAATGGCCCAGTTGGTTAGTGTGCAGTACTTACACAAAATGCCAAATCAAAATTCTCTAAATATGAAATCCAAACTAAAGAACGAGGTGAAATTTATTCTTTCATGACCACCCATTCCATTTGGGGGTTCCTTTCTATTATCATCATTACTCACAAACATAGAGACACACATTAAATGTGTATATACTGTGATGAAAAATAAGGCTCTCATAATTTTCATGAAGTGCTTGAGCAGCCAGTGAGGTATTTTTGTCCATTAATTAAGATCTCATTTATATGTGAAAGAATTGTCCTTCCTAATTTTGCACTGAAAATTACCCAATCCATAGTCAATTTAGAATTGGGGAATAGTAAAAAGAATGAATTTTGTATTTAATACTCACATTTCAGCATTTTCTAAGAGAATTTTCTTTTTCTCAATTGTCCTAAATAAGTGTTAGCTAATAGTGGTATCAACTTGAATAGATTAAGAAATACCTAGGGCAGTGATGGGAAACCTATGGCACGCATGTTACTTTACTTTTAAGATAAAACATGCTAATGTGTGAGCTATTTTTTTAAACTAAAGCCTCAGTATTCAGATTTAATTGCATGTTGGCACTTTGCAATAAATAAATGGGTTTTGGATTGCCATTTGAGCGCTTGTCTCTACAAGGTTCGTCATTACTGACCTACAGGATTAGTGGAGCAAAGTCATGGCTGTGTCTGGATGACTGGCTTTATGCTCCAAACTGAAGAAAGACTCACTGGCACCAAGAAATAGGCTTGTAGCCTGTGTGAAGTAAAGAGGGAAATAAGAAGTCTCCACTTTTGTTCCTTCAGAAAAGCTCCAGTCTTTGCCATCACCTTTGCATATTCATTTTCAGTTCCTTTAGGTTTAGGGTGCAGTCTCTTCATCCTCCCAGTACAGATCCTTCAGCTTTCCAATACAGACTTGAAACAGATTCTGCTATGAGCTCCAAGCCTTTGATTTCGACTGGATTCTCCAGCTCTCCAGAACACAGATGGCCCCTTTTCTTTCTTCCAACCCTGATTCTGTAAGCAGCCATTGTGATCCTGCTTTGTAAACCATATGTATTTACCTCTAGTCAACCCCAATACAATAAGATTTGGTGAATTCCAATGACAAGACTGCAAAGACTTCAAAGAAATGACTGTTTCTTTGTGTTTATTACAAGCACCTTAGCTGTCTGTTCTTCTCCTTTTCTTTCTTCTTCATTTTTCCCTACTAGGGGTCAAACCCAGGACATTTTACAAGCTGGACAAGCACTCTACCACTGAACCACACTCTGATCTCCTAGACTAGAGTCCTTTAAAGTGCCTGGGTTGGACTAGGAAATATTTTTTGTTTCTTGAGGTGCTTGCTTTTTATTTACTTTTTAAAAATGACATAGTGTTAGTGCTATGGTTTAATGGTACATACATTTCCAAATTGAAATAAACACCAACATCTTTATTGTTATAATATTCCTAATACAAGTTTCATAAAGCCAGATAAGTACTGAGCTCTTGAGACAGCTTCAGTACAATCTCATGATTTCTAAGGTAGTAGAAACTTGGTATTGACTCAATTTTCATTTTGGAGGAACTGGATGAGAACTATTAGATAAAGAAAAATGTTTAGTTTTGAAAATGAGCATAATTATCTATAAAACATATATACTGCATTAAATTAGTAGCTCATAATCATTTATTGTGTACAGATGTGCAGAAGAAAAGTTGGGATTGTCAACAGAAGACGATGCAAGGCAAAGGAATATAAATAAGAAACATTATTTTGTCACATTGAAGTATGAAACTTTTAGGTAGTGGGAACTAATTTTATTTTTCTCCATTATTCTGACCATAATATTAATGCACAAAGCAAATAACTTAGAAAAATATTTTTCTACAAAAATATTCATTCACGCATTATCAAGTAAAGTAGGTCACAGGGAAAAGTTGCTTCAAGATATGCATTATTTAATTTTGAAAATCTTAGTGGAAATAGTGTATTTTGAATTGAAATTTTCTTTTAAATTGCACTTACCAATCCAAGACTTAGTTCTTCCCAACTTCACAGGTATTTATTTTTGTACACCCTATTGTAACATAAGCCAAAAGAGACTAAAATATCAGGATCTTTGTTTTTCTTCTTTTATTTGTTTTTTCCTTTAATTAGAGGTTGAAGATAGAATATCTTGTACGATGGTGAACCAAGGAATCTTTGGCACATCTTCACTATATGATTATGTTGAAGTGCTGGATAAATTATGGGAAAAATGTTTGTAATAAGCAAATAGGCATATTAAAAAAAATCAGGTAAGTCCTAAGTACATAGACACAAAGAGCTAACTGAAAACCAGTGCTGAAGTACTTGAGTATCTTTGTAGCTATAGATGTGTGTGTATGTGTGTGTGAAAGAGAGAGCGAGAAAGAATGACAGAGAAAGAGAGAGAAAATGTGTGTGTGACTGAGAAAGAGGGGTTAAATTTGGGTACTACTGGTCTCGTCACACTAGTGGCTTAAGGTTTAAGGTCAAATTAGTTTTAATTTAAAACAAGCTTTCAGTCATGAAAGAAGAAGAAGGAATTATAAAAGAAACCAGTCAAATTTTTAAAATAACAAAACAGTACTCCAAGAAATGACTATTTCTATCTTTATAGCACATTGCATATAAAGCTGATTATTATGATTATATCAACATATTTGGCCTACTTGAAAAAAATCAGCAGGCTGTAAGATAATTAACAAGACTAGTCAACAGAGAAAAAGAGGTAGAGCAAATCATAGACATTGAAACTCAGATACAAATTTTCAACATGTACATGAATGTATGTATTTATGCATGTACATGTGTAAAATAGAATTCCAGAAGAAGAAAAGAGAAAGCAAAGGAAGTAATATTGAAAGCAAGTGTGACAGAGTTAAAGATGGCATCAAATTGTTTGACATTCATCTCATTATGGGAATGGGGGTGGATGGATTCTTTTCTCCCTCCATTGAATCTAGATTAACCTATCCCATCTTTGACTAATTGAATACAGTAAAGTTATATTGGAATATACTTCTTAAAATGACTGACTGCTACTGCTTCTCTCTGGTTGGAGACATCAACCGGCAAGTAATAAGTCCTAGAACCATGCTGAAAAGACTACAGTTTAGAGGTACTTTGAGCTTATATAGGGATGAGAAGAGGACTGGCTAAGTCCAGCATTCAAATTATCTCTCTGATGAGGGGCCAACTTGCTTTGACTTTTCAGATCAGTCCCATCACTAGCTGAATGCCACTGAGCAACCTCCTTGTGCCACATGGAGCAGAAACACCACATAGTTGAATCCTCCATGAATCATGATGCACCAGACCATGAGATAGTACTAAATGTATATGTCACAGATACCCAATTCCCATGCCCAGTACACCATTCTCCTTCTGCAGAAAACATCACTGACACCATATCAAACATTTTTCACTCTGACGACAGAAAATTACCATCCACTAACATAAGTTTCCGATGAATAATAGTGATAGTAAAAATGTTAAATTATATACCACTCTGTAAAAACAAATCCAGTGGGGAACGTAATCATGTTTATCTGGAGATCAAAGGCATTAGCTCTTGTGTATTCCTTGGGAAGTATTGCTACACTTTTTAAAAGCACTGGAAAATGTAGTTACATGGAGATGATCTATGTAACTATTCCAAGATTATAGAATTACTTTTATAGAAATGAAATTTGAAACACTGTCCTGTATTCTTTTTTTTTTTTTTTTTTCAGTGCCAGGGATCGAACTCATAACCATGCACCTACCAGACAGGCACTTAAGCCACTGAGCCAAACTCCCAGCCCTAGTTTTTTGAGGCAGGATTGTACTGTGTAGCTCAGGCCAGGCTTGTGCTTGCATTGTAGCTCAAACTGGCCTCAAACTCACAACGCTCCTCCTACCTCAGCCTCCTGAGTGCTGGGATTAAAGGCGGACGCCACCACGCCCAGCTGAGCACTGTCCTGTATTCTTTGGAATATAAAAATGTAAATGATTTGTGATCATTGTTACTAGGAATTAACCTAACCAAGGAAATGAATGACCTCTACTCTGAAAAAGGAGATTGGAGAAGATATCAGAAAATGGAAAGACATCCCTGTGTTCCTGCATAGACAGAACCAATGCACTGATAATGATTACAGTTTCAAAAATGTTATATAGATTGAACACAATCCCAATCAAAATACTCATAACATTACTTACAGAACTGGAGAAGGTAATCCTAAAGTTCATGTGGAATGAGAAAAGACCTAGAATAGCACAAGCAATTCTAGGCAACAAAGACAAGGCAGGAGGCATCACAATCCTGGACTTCAAGTTATGCGACAAAGCTGCAGTGATAGAAACAGCATTTATTGGCACAAAACAGACCTGTGGATCAATGGGACAGAATAGGAGACACACAAACAACTCAAGGCAAACTCAGCTATATTATTTTTAATAAAGGGGCCACATTCTTTTGCGTGAGGAAAGATAGCCTCTTTAACAAACGGTATTGAGGCTGAGGATCTAGTTCAGTGGCACATCACCTGCCTGGCAAGTGTAAGGTCTGAGTTCAAGTCCTGGTACCAAAAAAAAAAAAATAGTGCCAGGAAAACTGGCAATCCACATGTGAAAGTTTGAACCTAGACTTGTATCTCTCACCATGCCTTAAACTAAAATCAAAATGAAGCAAAGATATAGACTTTAGAACAGAAATACTTAATCTGCTGAAAGACAAAACAGGTAAAACTCTTGAAAACATAATTGTAAGCAAAGGCTTTCTGAACAAAAGCCTAGTTGTACAAAGATAATAACGAAAATCAACAAAAAGGATGTAATCAAATTAAAAAGCTTCTGCCCAGCAAAGGAAACTCTAATAGAGTAAAGAGACAACCTACAGAATGGAAAAAAGTTTACCAGGTACTCCTCAAGTAAAGGACTAATACATTGAGTATATAAAGATCTCAAAAAAATACAACCTTCCAATTTAAAGACCAAATTAAAGATAGGCAGCTGAAATGAATAGATTTTTCTCAGGTGAAAAAATACAAATGGTCAATAAAAACATATAAAAATGTTCAACATCAGTGGTCATATGAGAGATACAAATTAAAACAACGCAGTTATTCCATTTCACTCCAGAAAGAATGACTATCATCAAGAATTCAACCAATAACAAATGCTGGAGAAGCTGTGGAGAGAAACGAACATTCTGTCATTGTTGGTGGCTCTATAAATTAATACAACCACTATGGAAATCAGTATGGATATTCTTTTAAAAACTGAAAATAGAAATTTCATTTGAGGACTCTGCAGCCGGTGGGCAGACCTTTGCGGGCAGCACTTCCCTGCACCCCGGAGACTCTGCAGCCAGTGGATACTTGTCAGCAGCACCTCCCCCTCCACCTCAGTGACCGCATAGCTCAGGGACCATCTGCAATCTGTCCACTCCCTGCAGGACCCTGATGGGCTGGTGAAAGCCTCAGCAACCCCTCACCCACACAGAGGACTTCAGGGGGCCTGCAACTGTGTGGTGAGTTCCCCCTCAAGTAGAGGACCTCAGTGGGTCAGCAGGAACAGCAACAAGTCCTCCCCTTCAGCTGTAGGACATTGGAAACCCAGCCAGAATGTAGGTGAGTCCTTCTTCCATATAGAGAACACTGGGTGAGTTGAGGAGAGAGCTGACAAGGCCTCCCACAATCTGGAGGAACTTGAAAGGACCTAGGAGACCTCCAAGTGACACAGTACACTCCTCAAGTTAAGCTTGGAGTGAAGTATTTCAAGCCCAGAAAGCAAACAACTTTCAATCCAGATTGATATACCCTGCACAACTTTCTTTCAGAATTGATGGAGAAATAAGGTACTTCCATGACAAAGAACAACTGAAGAAATTCATATTTACCAAGCCAACCCTAGAAAGAATACTGAAAGACATACTAGAGAGAGATAAAAAGGATTACAATTTCCAGAACAACAACAGAAAAAAATGACCAGGTAGGCAAACAATTAAATGAGGGGAAAGTCAGGAAACCAACAACAAGAAAATAACATGACAAAGTTAAGCCAGTACATATCAGTTATATCCATCAACATAAATGCCTCAACTCACCAATTAAAAGAAATAGGCTGACAGACTGGATCAAGAAACAAGATCCAACAATATGTTGTATACAAGAAACACACTGACTCAAAAGTAAACTCATAGACTAAAAATCAAAGGATGGAAAACAATATTCCATGTGACAGGTCTTTTTTTCCCAGAAAAAAAGTGGACATAGTTATTTTGTTTGCAGACAGTATAAATTTCAAACCAAATTTGATCAAAACAGATAAAGAAGGCCATTGAATACTTGTTAAAGGGAAAATTCAAGAGAAAGAACTAACAATCATAAATATATCTGCAGCATATACAGGAGCACCCAACTATATAAGACAAATACTAATAGACATGAAAAACCAAATATGCAATAACACAATTGTAACAGGGCACCTTATTACCTCATTGTCACAAAGAGATAGAACAACTAGACAAAAAAGTCAGCAAAGAAATAACAGAACTCAATCAAACCTGTGAACAAATGGACTTAGTAGATGTTAACAGAGTGTTCCACCCAACATCAGAATACAT